>CAXKVX010003605.1:0-24659 GCA_964058865.1 Eleocharis quinqueflora | reverse complement strand
ATTGAGGAAGAGGTCTGTGTTGTTTGCCACCACCGAAGACTTCTTCAGTGCTGCCATTGCCACTAGGTGATTAAGCCGCAACCTTCATCACTGATTGTACCAGCAACACTGATAACTGTACAAGGACAGAAGCAGAAGTGCTGATAGTTACCAGTACCAGCCGTACAGCTGATTCTGGTACCTGTACCAGCAGCAGCAGCAGAGGTTGTCTTATAAATCTTTGGTACCACAGTATTGGAGGGATCGAATCTATATTTCAAATCGACTTAATTACAGCCTGCGTTAAGACATGCTTCAATATTCATTCAAGAAAAAGACATGCTTCAATAATAAAAAATTAACTTAATTATACTCTGTTACCAATCTAGTGATGTGTTAACTTTTGTCGAATCATTTTTTATATAACACCAATGAAAATTAAAGAAAGTTGAGAACTTAAATTTTCAAATGACTTGGAAAATTAGTAATTAATTTTCAAAATAATTCAAACTGTATCAAATTTTAGTACATGACCTAGAAACATATACAAGTACAACTATTGCAATTGAAAATTGTCTAGAAAGCTTATTTCAAGTAGATTTTGAACATAGACTTGTTGATTTGGCCAAACCGAATTGTCTTTGTCATGTCAACATAATATACCAGTATCATTTTTGTGATGAAGGCATATATGTACTAAAATAATTAACAATCACATTGTTGCCACAGAGAATCAACAGTGTAATGGAGACTGGAGAAGCCATAATGCCATGTGAACAACAGTATTGGAGAAGAGGGTATTAGCTGGCAAAAGATGGGGGAAACAACCCATTAATTAGGGTTTGGAGGTTTATACAAGGAGCTTGTGGCCATTACACCATGTCTGACATGGTACAGAGAAAATATCAACATCTTTACAGGACTCACCCATCTTGATAGTTCTGGCTTTGTGGGGCTCATGACATGACATATATGATACATGACAACAATCTTTCTGAAAAATGTGTACTGGCACCTAGCGATAAATGCATGCAAATAGGGGTATATATTCTCCCGGTTTTGTATCTTATATTAATTGAAAGCCAGTAACAACACACATCTGCATTTGTCAATATGCCTCCCAAAGGTTACAGAAGCAAATAATTGGGGGACCAAAGCATTGTACTTCAAAGCTTTATCATTCTATAATTGTATGTTAGTTTCCCAAATCGTTTATAGATGTTACTTTGAAAGCTTGTATATTTCAGACAGTAAGCGTATCACATGAAAGTGCTCGGTTCTAACATATTAAACTATTTGTTAAGCATTGAACCATTGATAATTGAAGTCGCAACAGTTTTGAGCTTTCAGTTCTAACGAGACAGCCCAATTAAGAGGCCTGCTGGCTGCTGGTAGAAAGAACTGAAATAATTTAATATGTTAGAACTTCGAAGGGATAGAATTAAAGAACTGAAAAAGTTTAATATGTTAGAACTTCGAAGGGAATTAGGACATATATTTTGGGCTTTCACTTCAACAATAATTCTCAATCGTACATCGATATCCAACGAGTTATATTTAACCTTTAATTATTAATTAATATATTAAGAAGAATTGTACAAGCTTGTTAACGAAACATGCACGACTATGCATGTGCTTAGCATTGAATATTTTTCTTGACAAAATTAGAGAGTTCTGAATTATATTTTCGCGCAAGGTGGAAGAAATAATAGTACGTATAAATAGGCTGTCAATGGTTGATCATTGAATCATTTTTCGTTTCGTTTCGTGACAAACAAAACGATTGTGACTGTGTATTATTAGAATTGTTTTTATTTCAGAGAAAATGACTATACTGAGAGAAAATGATGAAAGAGGAGATGAATGATTGTGTTGGGTATGAAGACAACTTATTCACCAAATAATGTGATATGTTACTTGATCGTAAAGCATGGTGATGTGCTACTTAGCTGTCACTTTTCTATGATTTAAGAATGTTTGGTAGAGGAAATATCTTGTGATAGATATTTGCATTAACTAACATTAATTAGATTTATTTGCTCTAAATTGTTCTAAGCTATATAAAGGAGTATAGACTCCCTTTTGTAATCATTAACCCACAAAATAGCTTTCATTAAGCTTGTTTTGTGAATAGCTTTCTCCTCTTTATATACTATATTAGGCTAGCGGAATTTGTGGTTTTTCACCACCCATCTGGTTTTTCATAATTTTTAGTGTTCTTTTATCTCTCTCTCTCTCTCTCTCTCTCTCTCTCTCTTTGTCTCTCTCTCTCTCCTCGGTATTGTGTTATGTTATTGTGTGGCTACCTCGACTTTACAGCTGGTATTAGAGCCCAGGTTACAAGGAGGTTATGTTGGTGTGAAAAATCCAACTGAATGATTGTGAAGGAGGAAACACTGCTCAAACACATGGAGGATGGCAAGGCAAATATTCGATGTTTTGATCGCAAAATTTTGGTTATTGGAAGCTACAAATAACTGATATGTTGTATTCCAAAGAACTAGATGATGTGGTGTTAGAGAATAAACCTAACACCATAGAGGACAAGGTGTGGAAGAAGCTAGATCGTCGCACACTTGATCTCATTCGGAATACCATCTCAACGGATGTGGCTTTACATGTCGCTAATGAGATCACAACCTTTGGATTCATCAAGAAACTGTCTGACTTGTTTGAAAAGCTCTCGAATTCTAACAAGATTCACCTTCTACGACGATTATTTCATCTTCAAATGGTCGAGGGTGTTTATGGTGAACCAACTGAAGGCGATTGTGTATCCCTTGAATAATGAGTTGCTCGCACACTATTTGTTGATCTATATGTTGGATAGCTGGTCAACTACCATGAAGGTGATCTCGAGCCAAGAGAAGGTGACTCTCGACTATGTTCGTGACCGCATCATTAGCGAAGGTATTCGTATAAATGAGCGAGGCGAAACAAGTGGAGCGACCCTAGCCGTTCAAAGGGGTCGGGAAAGTCAAAAGGATGAGAACCGAGGTAGATCCAAGTCGATTGGACGTAACAAGTCTCGAACCAGAGGTGAGGCGGAGTGCTAGAATTATGAGAAGAATGGTCACTTGAAGCGTGACTGTAAGGCCCCTATAAAGGCACAGACGTGAGGAGACGAGTCCAACTCGATGAACACAACAACCAAGGAGGACTCAGATGATGCTCTAGTCTTATGTGTTGACAGTTTAATCAAATCTTGAATTCTAGATTCATGTGCTTCTTTTCATTCTACCTCTTGCAAAGAATTGATAAAAAGTTTTCTAACTGGAGAATATGGAAAGATATTCCTAGCGGATGGTAAACCGTTAGAGATCACGTGCAAATGTGATGTTCATATTAAGTCGAGCAATGGCTATAAATGAACATTACATGATGTTCGTTATATTCTCAGGTTGAAGAAGAATTTCATCTATGTGGATCAATTGGATGGTGAGGGGTATAGGACCATCTTTGGAGAATGTTCTTGGAGGATAGTGAAAGGAGCAATAGTTGTAGCATGAGGCACCAAGGTAGGTAAACTTTATCTAACTGACAGCAGTGTAGACTTAATAGTAATTGCGGGGGCTGAGACCAATCCAATTTTGTGGCACAACAGATTGGGACACATGAGTGACAAAGGGTTAAAGGTGCTAGCATCAAAAGGGTTGTTACCGACTATGCAGTCGGGTGAAACTGACTTTTGTGAAAATTGTGTGCTCCGCAAACAAAAGCGGGTTAGCTTCTCAAAAGTCGACGAAAGCGCAAGGAAGAGAGGCTAGAACTTGTGCACACTTACGTGTGGAGACCGACACCGATCCAATCCAAAGGAGGCTCGAGGTACTATGCCACATTTATCGATGATTCCACTTGCAAGATATGGATCTACTTTCTCAAACACAAATCTCAAGTGTTTGAGGTGTCCAAGAAGTGGAAGACCGAGGTCGAGAATGAGATCGGTCAAAAGCTGAAGTGCTTAAAATCAGACAATGGTGGCGAGTATGATGGAGCCAACTTCAAGGCGTATTGCACCAAGCATGGAGTCAAGTGAATGCAAACAGTCCCAAATCAACCACAACAAAATGTGATAGCTGAGAGGATGAATCGAACTCTCAACGAGCGTGCTAGGGCAATGCGACTTCACGCTGATCTTCCAAAGATGTTTTGGGCAGACGCAATCAACACAGCAGCTTATCTCATAAACCGAGATCCCTCAATGGCCTTATAATTCGAGCTGCCCGAAGAGAAGTGGATGGATAAAAAGATATCTCTATCTCACATGAAATTTTTTTTTATGCACGACATATGTGCGTGTGGACTCTGACAAAAGGGACAAGTTAGATGCAAAGGCCAAGAAATGTATTTTCGTTGTGTATGGGTCTAATTATTTTGGTTATAGATTTTAGGATGAGAAAAATCAAAAAGTAATTAGGTCCATGGATGCTACATTCAATAAAAATGAGTTATATAAGAAGATGTTCAAATGTAATGTGGATAAAGTGAGAAAGATTGATTTGAGAGATTTGAAAGTCCCAAGTGAAACGACCAACAATGAATGGATCAAAGGTGATGCGTCCAAACAGATCTTGAAGTCGATGATGAAGCATAAATTGATGATGTTGTGGCCAAAGATGCAACCAATGATCAAGAAGATCCCAATCCACAAGATCTAGTGTTGAGAAGGTTTACTCGAGTTCGTAAACCGAACGCACGATATTTATCTTCCTTCAACCATTTACTTTCGACCGACTCGGGCGAACCTGAAGACTAAAGTGAGGCGATAGACTCGGGTGATGCGGTAAAGTAGGAGCGAGCAATGAAAGAGGAGTTAAGATCCCTGGAGAAGAACATGACATGGGTCCTGACTCAATTGCAGAAAGGAAGAAGGCGCTACAAAATAAATCGGTATATCGAGTTAAAGAAGAGGCTGATGACAGTAAGCATCACAAGGCGAGGTTGGTGGTCAAGGGTTTCTTGCAAAAGAAATGTATTGGCTACATTGAGGTCTTCTCACCTATGGTGAAGCTTACAACCATTCAGATAATTCTCAATGTTGTGACGATCGAGAATTTGCACATAGAACAACTTGGTGTGAAGACAACTTTCCTTCACAGAGATTTGGAGGAGGAAATCTACATGATGATCAATATGTTTTCATTAATTCGTTACTTGACGTTGTGTATTGGTGTATAACATTGTGTGACTCAGCAGGCTTGTTAGAAATTCAAAATTTTATCATTCTATTTCGTACAATGCTATATAATGTTTCATAACGTTACATAATATTTCTCAAAATTTTGTACAATGTTATATAACGTTATAAAATGTCATATAACGTTTCTGAGGATATGTTTTGATTAGCATGTTTTTCTTAACCTGAACACAACGTACTACAACGTTAAGTAACATTATGACTCTCAAATTGTCATTTTTGTTGTTTTAACTCAATTTCATTAATTCTAAATATTTTACATGTCAATTTAGTCCACTTAATTGAGTTTAGGCTTCATGTCTTCATGGCTTGACGCTCTTTAGGCTTCATCCTTACATCTTTGAATTCTTTTATCTCTAATTTCAAATCTAATTAAAAACTCACAAGCAAATGGTTAGACTTAATGTTTTAGTTTTGCAAATCGAGAAATTTGAGACATTGCATAGTACAACAATCTCTCCCTTTTGACAATTTGCAAAACCGAAATACATGAGGGCAAATGGGTAAGTTTTGATCAATTTGTATTTTGCCCGACATCTCAAACTTTCTCTTTTTGGAAATCGATGAAAGGATAAACATATATATAGCAATAATGCTCCTCCTCAATTTATGCATATATGTGATATATTTTATATTTTTGCAAGAATGGTCCCCTTTAATTCATTTACCGTTAATTTTTCGTAATAGGATCCTTCAAACTCTTATGCTTCCCAATAAACACTTATCAATTTCTTTCAAAATTTCCATGTGTACCAATGAATTTCACATGTAGCCCTTCCCAAAAAATCAATTCTCAATATGTAGCAATTTGCAAATGGGATCAGTTCAACATACACAACCATCGATGTAGCATAATAAAGCACCAAGCAAAATATGTAACATAAACCATAATAAAGCATAAATATCAAGTTTTTTCAAATGCAAGCACAATAATCAAGTGTTCAAAGGCACGCATAATAATCATACAAGTCATCAATCCAAACACACAATAAACATACAAAACAACATAGTCTAAGCATAGAAAACACAAAATCAACAACAAAACATGATACTAACCAGTCCATAAATCAACCTAAGAAAAGAACCTAGCTACTCGGATCGCCCTCCATGTCCTCATTTGCATGTGAAGTGCCCGCCTCAGTTTGAGTCACCTGTGATCAATTTCGCCGTCCTACTGCACCATACTTTTTGACCCATCCAACGGCAACATAGTGTGCATCCTCGTATATCTCCCGTACTTGGTCCTTGATGCGAAGGGTGGTCGCATGTAAAGTTCTTTGCATTTCCATGATTGCACGTTAGTTTTCCTCCACATGTGTGAGCCGAGTGTCAAAGGTTTGCATCCATTCTTTTTGCACGGGTTGAGATTGTGCCCCGCCTTCACCATGTGGCACATCCTCGTATATGGGAGGAGGTAATTCCAGGTCCGTATATTGATTTGTCCTAGATGTGCTACTCGGAAGGAATTTCTCGCATATTTCGGTAGGACCACCCTCACGTACCAAACCAATATCGAGTAATTATTTCCAAAGATTTTGGGGTCGGTGAATTATTTCCTTGGATCTGGCGGTAATGTGGAGCACGTATATGTCAATACCTTGGGCCTTGGCATGCGGTGAATGACATGCTCGTACGGGAAGCTACCAATTTGGTGGTCCTTACATGCAATCATATGAGACAACATCATCAACATTTAGAGTGTTGCTCCCTTTCCTAAACTTACATTCTAAAGAGATATGCTCTTTTCTACAATAATAATTGCAAAATGCGCAAGTAGTGGCATTTTCATTGATCTTAACAAAACAGATTTGAAAGTCTCTCTCCAATTTTTGAGTCTTTTTCTTTGGTTCATATGTATAGTTAAAATTGTGTTTATGCATATTTGAATCATTTGATTGTTAATGAACAACTCTAGGTTTCTCATTGAATTGAGTATCAAATTTGGCAAGCTTATTACCTTTTGCTTCATACCTCCAACCGGTTGATTCCCTATGGTAAATATTGTTGGACCAAGACAGATTTAAGTACCTTGGACCCGATTTGTTCTTGGCATAAAATTGTTAAACCTACACTTAAAGGCATGATTTGGTACATTTCTATCATTTTGATAATTGACCTTATTGCCTTTATAGCTTTGTGTTTGTTTCTCTTTCCCTTTAGGATTTGCGGGTTGTTGGATGATGAAGGGCTTGAATTCTTCTTATATTCAAGGACTCATTTGTCATGAGGCTTTTGTCCCTCATACAATTTTCTCAAATCCAACTTAGTGTCATTCTTAGAGACACTAGCAGATTTTAAAATCTCATTTTCAATTTCAAACATTTCTTTATCAATTTTGAAATTACTAATCATTTTTAAGTGATCATCACATTCATTTGTTTTTTACTTAAACTCACTTACTTTAGACTCAAGCTCAATAAAATTATTGTTCAAGACTTCAATTGTATCATCCCTTTGTATCAAGGCTTCATTGGTTTCCCTAAGCAATTTATTTATTTTATGAATTTCATGTATTAATGATTCCTCATAAGACAAATTACTTGAGTCATCACAATCATCATCCAAATCGTCATCGGATTGACATCCTAAGCAACAATTAACTTTATTTGATTTTGAGTCAATATGTACCATTGCCTCCACCTTGAAGGTTGAATGGTTATCTTCTCCTATTTTCTTAATTGTGGAGGATGTACTTGATCACTTCTTCATTCTCAACCTTCTTAATGGTTGTTTTTCTTTGAATTCACTAGCGAGTTCATCTTTCTTCTTTCTACTTAGACTAATACTTCTTAAGAGCTCAATCACCGTCGGATCGGTCACATTATTTTTTGCTAGAATAGTGTTGAGATTTTCTTCGTTGCTACGATTTACAATCTTTGAGTTGATCTTTGTTAGATTTGTTTATTTATCAAGGTTTCCTACAAGAGAATCCACATATCAAAAGCATTCATATTATCACAAAAAAATTCTATGGCTATGGACTCGTCAACAAATTAAAATAAAACATTAATAACATGATCATTATCTTTCTTTTGTTTTTTGGAATTTTCGATCAAGTTTGTGGTTTCAATTTCGTAGGTTGGTACATACCCTTTTTTCTACAATTTGCCAAACATCTATAATTTTCAAATAATCTTCCATTAATATACTCCAATAGGAGAAATTACAATAAGTTTGGCCAAGTATTGGGGGTTCTTCTACACGACTAGAAAATACCATTTTAGATCTTTACTTGTAACTAAATGTTACTCTAATTAGCAAGTTCAACTTACTCTGATACCACTTTGACAACCTAGGCGCCTAGGTTATATAACAATTTTCAATTATACCAACAAAGAAGAGTTCAATTGCAATTTTCAAATTAGGACCAAACTAACAATTCAACTAATTCTAGCAATTATATTTCTACCAATCAATTCTCAAGCAATAGACAAGTGATATTAAGTAAATTAAGAAAAGATAAAGGAAAATAGATAGAGCGAAAAAAGCTCGATGTTTTGACTGAGTTCGGCTTGCCGATGGGCCTCGCCTACGTCTCTAGGTCCCCGATGCCCTTGCTTCGTGCGGTAATAAGCCTGATCCGATTCACTAATCACCAAGAGTCAATTATAAAGGTTAAACTTGGCCTCTTTACACACAAAGGTAGAGAACCAAGCCAAAGTAGCACAATAGTAGAAGAGAATATCTAATTGATCCAATCTCTCAAGTCTCACGAGTAATTTGAATAATTTACATCAAGAAATTGAGTTTTGGAAAATATTTGGCTAGGTATTTCTAAGCTCAATAATAGAGGCTGAGAGAAACAAGTTTTTGATCAATTGGAACAGTTGTTGAAGAAGGTGAAATGTCTGCCTTTTATATTGAGCTGGAAAACCTAGAATTTTCAGATTTTTCATTAATCTGTTACTTAACGTTATGTATTGGTGTATAACGTTGTGTGGCTCAACATTCTTGTCCGAATTTCAAAATTTTACCGTTTTATTTTGTACAATCTTATATAACGTTTCATAATGTTACACAACGTTTCTGAAAACTTTGTACAACATTATAAAACGTCATATAATGTTTCTGAGGATTTGTTTTGATTAGCCTACTTTGCTTAACCTGAACACAACGTTATACAAGGTACTACAATGTTAAGTAACGTTGTGACTCTCAAATTTCCATTTTTGTTGTTTTAACCCAATTTCATTGATTTAAAATATTTTACATGTCAATTTACATCACCTAATTTAGTTTAGGTTCATGTCTTCATGGCTTGACGCTCTTTAGGCTTCATCCTTGCATCTTTGAATATTTTTATATCTAATTTCAAATCTAATAAAAAACTCACAAGCAAATGGTTAGACTTGATGTTTTGGTTTTGCAAATCGACAAATTTGAGACATTGCATAGTACAACAAATTATTCATCATCGTTCCTGATTTTCTTTTGTGTGATGAGAGAGGAGATTGATGATGAGCGAAGAGAATGATTTCGATTGTTTTGATTCGTTTCGATCGTTTTGATTGTTTTCTTTAACGAAATAGTTAACGAAATAAATTCTTTTAATCGTTTATTAAATAAAATGATCAACGAAACTACTCTTTTCTGTGATCGTTTCACACATTAGATAGGTCTTATAAAGGAAACGATATTCTAGTCATTAGCATGTCTCTCACTTCGTGTTCACTATGAAAAAATGATATCTTTTTTCATAACAATTTGAATATTTACAATGAAATAGAATAACATTTTCATGAAAGAATCTTTGGGTTAATTACTTCTTAGACATAATAATAGTTTTGTTAAAACTGAATAACTCAAAGGAAATTACTTACAGAGAAACACTAATATATGCTCGATCTTAAATGAGAAGCAATAATTACGAGAAAAAAACATATTAATCTTTCAAATAATAATAATTTTTTTTTATGGAATTTTCATCAAAAGTGCTATTAGAATGAATTACAGTCGTTAATTATTATCAACATTAGTGCAATCCAAAATAATTTTGATTCTTAGAAAATTTTGTTTTAAATCAATATTATTTAATTATTTGTGTAATTAAAAAAAGTTTATCAATAATTATTTGGTAGCATCATAAAATTATTACTTTTTTGCTGAACATTATATGTAATTTTCTATTATCACTCTCATTATATTATACCAGTTAACTATATACGACTTATGTGTTATTTATTATTGTGTGATTAATGCTCAACTATATTCAATCAACTAAAAAGCAATTATGTTGTATTGTATCGATTATTACGGAACGTTGTGTTGTGATATTGAAAATAGTAATATTTCTTTACAAATTAATCATTGTATGACAAATCACCACACTGATTTATTAATAAATTAATTATGATTGAACAATATTATACAATAAATTGATTGGATCTAACGACTCAATCAAATTACACAATGAAAAATATGGGATCGTCGATTTGCATCATTAATTCAAGAGTCACGAGCACCAAGTAAAAGATTTCGAATCAGCATTGCCCCAGTACTAGATAATAATAAAATATAGCAGAATCTTATTTAAAACCTCCACTTGAATATTTGATACTGAACCCGAATCTGCTGTAGCGCAGTAGCACGCTACAGCAGATGGACGGTTCGGATCGACCGTCAATTTCGCGATCGATCGTCAGCGATGAAAATCAGAGAGCTTTTATACATTGACACGAATCTTGATGCAATCAATGAAAATCGGAAGATTCAAATACTACGCTACACCATCCCGCGCAGCACCAAATTTAATTCCCTTGATACTTCATTTATATATGGCATCATTAAAATGCGAACCTGTTGGAGCCCATAAAAAGATGAATTATATACATCCCTAATAAAGTAGACTTGGGGCCTTTTGGTGTCACCATTTGTCCCGACTGGTGTCAGTTTGCATTATTCCTGTGTTCACACCTTTTAATGGGTCCTCTGAGGGCTGTATATTTGTAACTTTGTAGAGATATATTTTGATTTGTTATTATAGATTTGCTAATAATCTTGCGATCGTCTGTCTCTTTGGAAGGTCAGTTTTTTTTTTAATAACCAAAATAAATAAAAACGATACTGTTTTGGCAAAATTCGGATCAAAATTATCATACTAGTCATTTCGGAGTCGAAAATTTCGCATTAAATTCGGAAACACAGACAACGTCATAACTCCAGAATCACAAAATTCGGAGTAACTACGGAATCACAGCTAGACTCCGGAGTTACGACGTTATCTCTGATGTTGAAGTTTGTATTTTAAATCCTAACTCAAATTTACCTAAGCTTAAAAATTGATCAAGAACAAAACATTTTGATTCAAATACTTTGAAATAAGAGATGTTGGGCTTATAATATTTCCAAATTTCAAAGGGAGCTTTGTTGGTCAAAGGTCTAACATAGACACGGTTGATGATTTTACAGTCGATATTAACAGCTTCGTCCCAAAGAAAATTAGGTGACATGTACTCATTTAACATGGACCGTGCAAGTTCTTGTAAATTGCGATTCTTCTGTTCCACAACAATATTTTGTTGAGGTGGTTCTAGGTGCCGAAAATTCATGTATATGCTCATTCTTATAACAGAACTCATAAACCTTGAGTTTTCAAATTCGCTCTAATGGTCACTTCGAATTGTGACTATATTTACCTCTCTTTCATTTTCGAGTTGTGAGCAACATTCGATGAAGTACTCACAAGCCTCCAATTTGTGTTTCGAGAAATTATTCCTTTTGTACCTACTAAAATCATTAATAATAATAAAGACGTATCTCTTCTTCACAAAACTTGGTACATTAATTGGTCCAAACAAATCCATGTGAATTAGTTCTGATGGTATTTTGGTTGAGATTTGATCTTTTGGTTTAAAGCTAGACTTGGTTAGTTTACCCTTCATGCATGCATTACATATACTATCAATTGTTATTCTAAAGATGGATAAACTATGTACTAAATCAAGCTTAACTAGCTTTTTTATGGAATCGAATGAGGTGTGACCCAACATTTTATGCCCATAAACATGAATCCGAAAATATTATATGTGATTATTTAATAATATAGGAATCATCTTAATTGCGCATATCATACTCCAAATAACCCTTTCAATCACATAAACATCTTGTTAATTCCTTGAAAAATATTTTGTGAACATCATTTGCATTTGATTAGGATTTAGTGAGGTTTTGACACTTTTAAGACTCTGATTTCCTCCAAAATTGAATTAGCCCTTGCATGATTCCCCTTATATGCTTGAATTATGTTTATGACACTTGTTTTATTTTTTTCTTGTCTGTAGGCCAATAATTGGTACCTTTTCATGTGCCAACATGGGATAATTAATCAAATTTACAACTTCACTTTTTTTATTTTTCAGCGAAGTATCAAAATGCAAAGACAGATGCATAGAGATCATTTCACTGTGCTTCCTGATGAATTAATCGTCATGGTATTCGTACAGATTGTTTCACGATTTCCTGCTGATCTCCACAGTCTCAAGTCGACGTAATTAGAATTACTTCGTATTAATTTGGGCATGTAGCTCTATGATAATTTTACTTCACATTATTTTTGGCCAAAGTTGTACACACACACACACACACACATATATATATATATATATATATATATATATATATATATATATATATATACACATTAGGTTAGTTTTACTTTATTTTTTGTTGTTTCTTGTTTCAACAGATGTAAAAAGTTTTCCCAACTGTCGAAGGACAATGCAATCAATGAAGAGATAGCACTACAAAGGGTACCTACATTGGTTATGGTGTTTACATTGCGGGATCGGAGTTTTGAATGATTACACATGCTGGAAATGCGGAGGTATGTTTCATTCACCGATTGAGACTTATTTAACATCTCCGAATGCCAATACATGTTCGCACCTATTTCTAACCCTAATCCCGCCCAAGTCTCAAATATCTCGCATCTCTCTCTTTCTCCTATCTTTTCTGTAAATCCTAGATCGTTGTTTCATCTCTCAATCCTAGTGCATTCCTTCCACTACCTCCACGCTCTTTCTCTTTATCCTCCCCACCAAGTCGGGTGTCTCTTCCCCTTACTGCTCCTTTTTTCAAATCCCGATGTCGTCCGAGCCTCGCCTGTTTCAAGTTCGTCACACCAGAGCCTACTCCTTTTCTAGTCTCTCTTTAAGTACATATAGTTTTCTTTGCTCAGTTCATGATTCTCTCTTTTTTCAATCTCTCTTGATGCATTTGATTTGGGATGTGAGATTATTAATGGAGAAATAGGGATGTTGATTTAGGATTATATTTTTGTGCTTGCTTTTTTATTTGGGATTATTAAGGAAGAAATAAGGGTGCTAGAATAACATGAAATGCTATAGCCTATGGTCACTCGATTCATATTGACTTAACGAGGCATGAGAGGAATTGAAAAATGAAAGGAGGCGGTCCACTCTCTATATTATGGTATATTGTAAGATCAATGTAGGTTTGCTATTTTGTATCTTCTATAGGCATTTTTTATGAAGTCATGAATATTTGTGATATTGGCTTAATTTTGATTGTTATGTGTTATTTTTGTACGTTTGTGAAGTAATTTCTGATCAAAGATATGCACATCCTTTATTTTTGTGTTTTCTCAAATGGCATAAATGAATATTTCTTTGTGGATGTTATTTTTCATTGTCTTTATGTTTAGGAAGTGAGTGACTGCTCCTCCAAAAAAATGATACAAGTCTTGTTATTTTTACGCACATGCACTGTCACGTAAGTGTATATGATTTGACTTTTAATTGAAGTTGCTTCTATTCTCTAAGTTATCAAATTATATCAAGTATGAGTTAGCTATTATTCTATTTTGTGTCGTTATGGTTCTTATATTTTTTTCTAGTTAGGTGCTTTATTTTCATTTTGTTTCTTTTTCTTCATTGTGATATTGAAAAAAAAATGTAATGAGACATTTTTATGTTGTATTTTTATATGTTTAATTTGAAATTAGTTTGTGATGGTATAATTAGTTTGATAGTACATTATTAGCTAGCAAATTTGAAACTAAAATTTAAGCAATTAAAAAAAGACCCAGGTCTTCTATTGTAACGGTTATTTAGTAATAACTTGCCTTATTCTGAATATTAAATCACTAATTTTTGTTCGGTAACGTTCATTTGTCAATGATCCTTTATACGATTCAACAACTCCTAGACAACAACGAGTGCATAACAGTTGGGCAAGATGAAATTTAACCATTGATAATTCTTTTTATTGGTAGTGAGTATATCCACATAATTTTGTGCTTTACAAGATATTTTAGCCTATATATATATATATATATATATAGAGCATGGCTAAAATAATATGCATAGTACACCCCATTTCGTACTATGCATATAGATATAGGTCAATAAATTGAGATTTAAGTTGCTCAATAAATTCTTCATATGAAAATATTGTAGGAAAACAAATTTCGTGATTTTTAGAGCTTTCTTGCTATTTTTTAAATATTTTTTAAAAACAGTCCAGATTTAATACTACAAAAGTGTCATTTCTGAGTTGTTTTTAAAAAATATTTAAAAAATAGCAAGAAAGCTCTAAAAATCACGAAATTTATTTTCCTACAAGATTTTTATATGAAGAATTTATTGAGCAACTTAAATATCAATTTAATGACCAAATTAAATACAAATGACCCCATAGTACGTTATGTGATGTACTATGCATATTATTTTAGCCATGCTCTATATATATATATATATATGTTTATGTATGTGTATGTATTTGTATCGCCTAATAAAAATATAAATACATACAGATATTAGTACTATCCGCAATTCTTTCAGACATCTGATTAATTGGTCAAATTAATTCTCTACGCTATCGCATTATTGCATATATATCAATTGATAATTTATCCGAAAGAAATATACTACCAATTGCTTTCATTTTATAACTCAAACTAATTAACTTCTACATACTTAATTAAATTTCATATTTTCATTTCCACAAAAACTATATTAAAGTTAAAAAATAAAAAATGTGTTTCCGTTGTTGAAAGAAACTACATTTTGTACAAGAATTATCAATTCTTGTAAAACCTAGGATAATCTCATCGAATCATTTTTATGCTTAAGACAGGAAGTTTTTACTATATTTGCTCATGCTACTTGAAAAACTTCATTCTTTAATTTTTTATTTATCTGATTTATTATCCTAATTGAATTTCTGATTTCAAAACAAAAATTAGAGTTATTTCTAATTAGTTGACGGATCCTCAAAATGCAATGTGCGCATGCCACCGGCCACCCACTACTAAAGAAAGGAGCTATTATAGCCTCCTATTATAGCGGATGGCATCAAGGTCCGCTATAATAGATCTATTATAGCGGATTGGATATAAATGCCGCTATAATAGGGTCTTCCACGGATCACTATGTAGTATGAATCCAACTGTTGATTCATGTCAATCCAACGCTTCAAAATTTCACAGTCTCACGGATCAACACTGATTTTCTTCCCAAAAATTTTCCTTCTCTATATAAATATCAACTCTCCATCATTCTTCCTTCACTAAAATCTTTCCTCATTCTTTCTTCTTCACACGAAAATCTGCCCTTATTCATTCTTCTTCACACAGAAATCTTCCATCATTTTATTTTCGTCAAATATTATTGTGTTTTAAGTTTGTTTTTGTATATATATATATATAGAATGATGATATGCACAGGGCTGTTTTTAAAAAATATTTAAAAGAAATAGTTAGAAACCTCTAAAAATCATAAAATTTGGTTTCCTACTAGATTTCAATATGAAGGATTTATTGGACAACTAAAATTGGTGTTGATCAAAGCAATCCGATGAAAAAATACATAGCACGAATGCTACTAACTATGCATATCACCGTAGCCAGATTCTATATATAAAAGAGTCCTGAGTATTATTGTAAAAAAAATTCACAACTCACTTAGTTATTACTGTAAAAATAAAATTGAGTTATTTTATAAGATCGTTTAAAAATAAAATTAGGCTGTACAATATCAGCAACCGGACATATTTGCAAACAAAATGTCTCTTGATTATAAATTATGAATGGATATTTATGCAAAAATGCCTATCAAATCAGTCAATATCGCGATAAATGAAAAGGCTGACAGCACCATTTTTCAAAAAAAATTCAAAATCTATTATAGCGGACTTTTGCAAAAGGCCGCTATAATAGCCCGACCTATTATAGCGGACAACATATACCTATAGCAGCCCCCCCTCTATTATACCCCCCTTGGTCCGTTATAATAGTCCTTATAAATCCGCTATAATAGCTCATTTTTGTAGTAGTGACCGCATCAGGCACACAATGCGCACGTGCCACTACTACAGAAATGATCTTTAATTTATAATATTTTATACTTATGTTTAATTGAAGCAGGTCCAAAATATGTTAGGCAAAACAGGAAACCTAAAATATACGACAATTACTGTATAACCATACATCCCCTTTTTTCCAAAAAAAAAAAAAAAAACTGATTGAACCAAATTAAGTTATTGAACTGTTGTAACTTAATTTCATGCCCAGTCTTGCAAGGAGAGGTCACCTTTATAAACGTGCATGGAAGCTGGGTGATTAATTATATATATACTGTAATCCTTCAGAAAATTATTATTTTGATTTTGATCCCGTAATCGTAGATTGAGCCCTTGTATATATATGGACGTTGATACAGTGCTCCTATGAATCCCTCTCTCATTTCACCTGCTGGCACTAACGCGTAGATCTCAAGCTTAAACCACAATTTGACTTTAGAGAGTCATGCTTTTTGAGGCATCTCAGAAACAGATGATGGGCATCTTATCTTATACTTTTCCTTTATATATAAGCAAATTCTATTATGGATCAAAATTAACTTGATTTCACTATTATTGATGCAAAATCAACTTGATTGCACAATTATTGATGATGATCAACGATTGTAATTAATTTGAATTTAAATTTTTTGTGCATAAAAAACTCACTCATCCAATTATATATATGGGTGCTGGTATAAGAATTTTCTCAATTACAGATATGCACCCATCCAATAGGACACAAGGCATAATTAAGCAACATGAAAAGTAATTATTTATCGTAAGAGTAAACAGGCAAATACTGATAATTAAGTCCAATAAAAATAAGGGCATGCACACACACCTCATAGGCACACACAACAAACCTCAAGCAAATAACAAACCAATCCATAGGCACACACCAACGAAACAAACATCAAGCAAATAACAAACACAAGAAAATTAACCAAACAAACCAATTCAATCCAATCCCATCCCCAATCAACATTTGGCTGATTGGCTCCAAGTCTCTAACTTAAGAACACTTGAAACCAGAAGGGGTGCCAGTGCCACAGTAGTTAAGGATAAGGCTAAGATCAATAGGCAAGTTAAGGTTGATGCCCAAAATATTGCCCTTAATGGCAGTGCAGAGGCACACCGCAGCCTCGAGATTAACGAGTCCATTGAGGAGCGAGCAGCATTGGGTAGTAAGTTGGCTGCCGACCTTCAGTCCCTTGACTACTTGGAGAACATCCGCGCACACGCCTAATTTGAGTGCGTCCGTCGGGCAGCTGCCACTGCTGCCGCTGCCGCTGCTGCCACCACCAGATGGGGTCGGGCAATAGCTGCCACAGGCATTGGTGAAGGTGAAGAAAAGGAGATTGAAGGTGAGGAGGAGGGCCAGTGAGGCAGCGGATTTGGTTGCCATTGGTAGTGGTGGAGCTAGGGTTTTTAGTTGCTTGATGTTTAGGTTTAGAGAATGTTTGTGTTGTGGTGCTTTGAGATTTAGCAGAATGGGGTATTTATAGGAGGTTTAACGGATATAATGTTTGCTTTTTGGATTAACGGGTCGGGTTGAATATGAAATGGCCTGCTCCATTTTTTTCTTTTTTTGAATTGTTTTAATTTGTTTGTGAAGTGTTAAGTCGTTTATTGTGTACCGTGTCCGTGACTGAGTTTAACCTCAGATTGGTTATTGAGCTTTGTTGTAAGTAGGGGTGCAAGAAATATTCGTAGTTCGTGGATTGTTTGTGTTCGATTCGTCAAAAACTCGTTATGAACTCGTTCATTATCAACTCGAACTGTTAACGATATGAGTTGATCAGCTCGTTAAGTTAACGAGCCGATTTTGAACTTTGTCCAGCTCGACTCGTTAACGAAGCACACATGTTATATCTAATTTCAATATATAGTTGAGTACAAGTTGCACAATATTAATTAGCATATAGTTTAGGAGTGTCAAAAATATTCGTAACTCGTGACTCGTCCGTATTCGACTCATCGAAAACTCGTTATGAACTCGTCCGCTACCAGCTCGTTATGAACTCGTCCGCTACCAGCTCATTATGAACTCGTTCGTTATCAGCTCATTCGTTAAGTAACGAGTCGATCTTGAATTTGACTTAGCTCATTCGTATTCAACTCGTTTGCACCCCTAGTTGTAAGACAGATAAGATTCTGCATATGATGCGGAAGCACGAATCTTGAAAATATCTGATTAATTAATTATCAGCACGGCGTGTTGTATAGCTTGTATACTAGTATATGCATGGTAGTGCAGCACTGCAACAGTGAATAACGATATACCAAGAGACGGGAGACAGGATATACAGTGACCACATGAGGCATGCATGTGTGACGACTGACGAGACAATTTTTCGTTTGTCGGAGAGCCAGCGCAACTAAATCAGGGTGTAAACTTTTTGTTCCTTTTCTTGATGCCAATAATGTATAGTTAGAGAGAATATATTACGAGCAATGATATTGTAATATATATATATATTACATCTCTTTCGTATTATATGACTATTAATTTAATCAATAAATTGAAATTTAAGTTGTTTAATAAACTTTTGGTATCAAAATTTTATAGAAAAACAAAATTCGTGATTTTTAGAACTTGTTTGTTATTTTTTAAAAACAGTTCTGATTTAATATTACAAAAGTTTCATTTCGGTGCCGTTTTTAAAAAATAACAAGAAAGCTTTAAAAATCACGAAATTTGATTTCATACAATATTTTGATACGAAAAACTTATTGAGCAACTTAAATCTTAATTTATTAAAATATTAAACATACATAGCCGCATAGTACGAAAAGAATGTACTATGCATATTACTATATTCTTGCTCATATATTATATATGTATAGAGTTAGGCTACGGTGTTCTGCAAAGCACACTGACAACTGGTTAAACCTAGATCGCCGCTCCTCTCCTACTTTGTCGTTTACACATTGTAAGAGACACTTCATCTTCGATTCTTTTTTTTTGTTCAATACTTCACGCGATGGGTAACAATCGGTTCAGCATATTAGGATTTCTAGTAAGTGTTTTTTCTTTTGTTCAATACTTCATGCGATTCTTTTTCTTTTGTTCGATTCTCAAGTGCTGGTTGCTGGTTCAGAAGATTAGGATTACCAGTAAGTGCTTGCAAAGGTAGGGCTATGACCAATATAGCCAAAAGTAAAAAAAAAATAAGACTGGTACAAGGGCTACCTGCCCTTTTTACTGTTAAAGAAATTATTGCCTTTAACCATCTTGAATAAGTATTTTGAAGATTGACTGAAACCCTCATAAGAAATTGATAATTCGAATTTTTTGAAGATATTATCATTAACCATCTTGCAAAAATCTAGTACTGGATAACTGAGATTTTTTTTTAAAGATATCTGATTCATTGCAGATTGGAAAAGTAGTTGAAAAATGAAAGCAAAACTTGAGGGCAGCTGCTACTCACCAGAGGAGTTACTATATATTTGCAAAAATGTAAGCTTCCATGTGAAGTGAAGTTTTCTGGTACTTCAAGTAATTTAGATCGAGCATTTTTTGCTTGTTATTGTAAGGATGGCAGCATCTTTTGTGCCTGGTGTGACGAAGTTTATTTTCATCCTGTTGTTATTGGTAAACGGCTTACCCAATGTGAACGTCGTATCAAATTTCTTACCAGAGTTGTGATTGTGGGTTTCATAGTAAACTTCTTTGTGATTGTACTTGCAAAAGCTAGAAATTAGCACTATATTAGTTAGCACTATGTGATATTAAGTAGCTTAATCTATGTAATGACACTTTATCAGTTAACACTCTGTGATTTTAAGTAGCTTCAATCTGTGTTAGTTAGCACTTTGTGATTTGTGTATCTTAAGTAGTTCATGTAATGTGATTGGTGAATTATGAAATTTATGTATTGTGATTTATTATTGTGATTATACAATCTACTAATGTGTGATATTATTTGGCTGCTACTCTTAAGTAGCACTTTGTGATTTTAAGTAGAACTTTATGATTATACAATTCATGATTTGTGTAACTTCAATCAGAGACGAAGTGGTAGTCCTTTGTCAAGCTGGTAGATGATTTCAACACTAACTAAATATGACAAAGACTTCGTACTCTTAATGAAAAATAGCACTAACTAGCATGATTTCAACACATAAAATGATAGATGATAAAAGCACAAAATAATAAAAGCTAAAATGAAAAATTGTTCAGTTACACCAAGTAACATCTAAAAGCACAAAACAGAAAGCACATGCTAAAAGCTAACAGTACATGCTATAATCCTGTTCTTCAAACAACATAAAACAGAAATCACATGCTTGTATCTTCAAACAACATAAAACAGTACATGATAAAAGCTAACAGTGTATGCTTGCATCTTCTTGCTCGATTTCAATCGATTTTTTCTTTCCACTTTTCAGATCCTTTAGACGCTGAAACAGTACAGATGGTATAAATAAGCTGTTATGAGAACAGATAATCAATGAATGTGCTAATTGGTCTACCTTAGAGCAAGTTCTACTGTTATGATCCTCTTTATTGTGACAATAACTGCAAGTTCTTTTCTTTCTTATAGCTTGCTCGAATGGTGCCAAAAACGTTCTCGATCTTTTCGGTCGTCCCTTACACTGCGATAGAGAAGGATCCAAATATGAATATATTGTTGATTAATCCACTTTCTCATTCATTTCACAAGCCGCGCCATCACAATGATCAGAAACTGAAACAACAAAAACAAGACTCAGAATGAAACAACAGAAACCTAAATTGAAACAGATGCTAAAACAGATGCAACAATAGATGCAAAAACAGAAACCTAAATTAACAGAATCTTAACCTGAGCAAGTTACCTTGTCGGTCAGCAAGAACTAAAGAGCTAATTTCCATCTTTAACTCTTTAATTTTTGACAACACAAATTGAAAATTAGCCTCAGAATTTGCAGCTAGTTCTTCAAGTTCCTTTAGCGTGAGACGTATTGTAGTCTTTCTAAACCCTTGCAGTTCAGCCGATTCACCATACTCCATGCTTCTATCAACAACAGATCTCTTCACATTAGAGTTAGCATTCTTGCACCATCTAGACAAAATGTACTGTCTGAGGAGGTGCTCCATACCAACATGATGCATCACTTTTATTTCATGTTGACACAGAAAACCTTCAGACTCAAAAACCTTTACAGTTGCATGAGAAGATATCATTGGCTCTGTCAACATCAACAAGAAACGATTCAAGTACCCAACTCGGGACAAAAAGATTTGTTTTGATGCTAATCTCATAGTGTTTATCCTTCTCTAGCTCAATCACAACACCCAAGGCACTCTCTTTTAGTATTTCTTTGAACACCGCATAATTATTTCTTGGGTAAACACTGTGAGCCTCATACTCTATGGGATACTTAGACCACAATCGTGGAACCTCATTAATATTTTTTATATCTTCGTCACTTTCTTTATCCCAAATTCCCTCTATCATAATTCCAACATGCTTTACAAACTGATAAATGGATGTGTGCATGATTATCTAGCCATAATTTCATCATAGAATTCATACTTTCACTTCGCTGAGTGGTTGACATATCTGCAAAAAAATTATCACGAAAATGTGTAGGAACCCATTCGGCCCGTTTATCCCAAACTACCTTCCAATGGCCAATGTTCTGAATCTTGAAATCCTTCAACATCTTTTCCCAAGCCGATTCAAATTCGGGCACTGTCAATAGCCGATTAATTACTGGCTTGAACTCAACCTCTAACCCTGGATGCATTTCGTAATGCTTCAGGAAGTGTTTTCTTGCTTTTCGCATCACATGTCATTGGCAACATCTATGTACAGTGTTTGGAAATACCTTCTTAATGGCAGCCATCATTGCACCATCTTGATCAGTTATGATACATTTTGGATGCTTCTCATACATTACCTTCAACCATGTTCGAAACAACCACTGAAAATTCCACTCCTTCTCTGATCTAAGAAGATCCATACCAAAAAATATTGTTTGTCTATGATGGTTTACACCAAGTAATGGCGCCAATGGCATGTTGTATATATCTGTTGGTGTTGTATGTGGTATCGAATGTGACGACGTCTCCGAACTCGAGATATGCTCTTCTAGTCATACCATCCACCCAAAATATATATATATATATATATATATGTCTTGCCCGTCCTTCATCTTTATCTATGGCATAGAAGAACTCCGGATCTTCCTCTTGTCTTTGCATAAAGTAACCCAAGAGGTAGTTTCGGCATCCACTCCTATAATTATCCGATTCTTTTTTGCAATTTGGTTACTAACATCTTTTTTCTTAAATCTAAGTTGCCTCCTCCCACCCTTCTTTGAACAAATGTACTCATATATGTTTGATGTACCCATTTTGTGAGCATTCAAATCATCAATCATTCCTCTGTCTTCTTGACTCAAGCCCTTTTGTGAGCGCAAGTTTTTTATTTTTGAAGGAGAAGTGATCAGGTCATGATTATGATTTTCGATGAAAACATAAACTATCCAAACTCTTGTAGTTAACTACTTAACCCTAAGAGAAGCCTTGCAATTAGTCCTTCTAGTCCCGTGCTCCCTCTCGGGTGTTGTCAGACTATTTGTTGCAATATGTTCTTTTAATTCTACTCTTTGGCGCCTAGAATATCCCCCCTTTGAGCAAACAAATGTAACAGACGAGACACCCTTCTTTGATGAATATGTGGTTGCCCTGAGGACGCTAAAACCAACACAACAGTCATATTGATTGTAGAATTTATACGTCTCCTCGGATGTCTTAAATTGCATGCCTAAACAAGACTGCAATTTATCCAATTCACCATGCCTTTCCATTCATGTTTCATCTCCACCATCTTTTAATTCATGTACTTCTTCTTCCTCCTCTTCTTCTCCCCCTTCCACATACTCTCCTTCTTCCTCAATTATAGTATGATCAAGAGCAATCAACTCTTCAAATGCAATATAAGGATCATCATACTCCACCTATACCACAAATGCAGAAAAGCAATATAAGGATCTCACTCAATGAAATTCTAACTATATGTTCAGAAACTTCAAATAAATTGTACCCGAAGCTTTACTGGACCATTATCACTTATGCCGGATGAGCATAAGAAAGGATTTGAGCCTACAGACGTTGTACTTGAACCAACTTCTATTGATCTCTCGACATGTTCTTCTAATCTCATACCCTGCACATTATCATTGGACTTCTAATAAAATTAATTGTACCTTGCAAATACCAGTGTGCATATTTAAGAGACCATGGATTTGGGGAATAGCAATTAAGATACTAATCTGCTAAAGGATTATATAATGCATAAAGGATTTGGGTATTAAAATAATCTGTCCAAATTAATCGATATTGGAAACTTACTGTTAAACTTGATGTCGAAGCAAAGGACCCCTTGATCTCTGCGACGGATGAAGAACCAGAAGCAGAAAGAACACGTCGGCGAATCTAGGGTTTCAAATCTAGGTACGGTGCGAAGGAGATGGTAAAGAGGAGGAGCCGTTGATCTAGGTTTTAAAGAGGAGGAGCCGTTGATCTAGGCTTCGAAATGAAAAGAGGAGAGAGAAAGAGCTGGGTTCGTTCCGAATTTTTGGCAATTTTAGTCCAAGACGGAGTCGTTTTCGTCAATCACGAAGCGCGAAAATTGACGAGATCGAACGGATCAAAATTCAGAACACCATAGAAGATGTGATTTGCAGAACACTGTAGCCCAACTCATATATATATATATATATATATATTGGATTCGGGTTGTCGTTATATTGATGCAAATATTTGATTAAAGATCCAACTTGCCAATAATTTCTGAATGACATGTGAACGAGAAATACATGATTAGGTGGCTAATGTGATTGGGGTCGCGTCATTAATTAAGTCCCGTGAGCACTACCAGCCTTAATTGGATGTAATCATGTAAAGTGGGTAAAATGTCATGGCAACCCCTTATAAACATCAATTTTCATGTGTATGTCTAGGGCTGTAAATGATCAATCGTTTAATCGTTTTTCATTTCGTGACAAATGAAACAATTACGATCAAAAAAAAAATTTTCGTTTGAATAACAAAACGGTTAACGAAAATATATTGTTTCGTGATCGTTTGTTTCGTAATTTCGTTTGTGACTGTGTATTGTTAGAATTATTTTGATTTCAGTGAAAAATGTTATGTTGAGAGAAGGTGATGAGAGATAAGACGAAG
>CAXKVX010003604.1:0-19519 GCA_964058865.1 Eleocharis quinqueflora | reverse complement strand
GAATCCAAGAGATGCAAAATTATTACGATGACATTCTGAGTGTAGAACAAAGGATGGACAACTACGACATCCTGCTGACTCTCCCGAATGGAGGAACATAGATCGGAAATTCTGGGATTTTGGGAGCAAACCCAGAAATTTAAGATTGGGGCTATGTACAAACATAATGAATCCGTATGGAAACATGAGTAGTCGTCACAGTACATGGCCGATAATATTGTGTGTGTACAATCTTCCTCCATGGTTGTGCATGAAAAGAAGATACTTAATGATGTCATTGTTGATTTCGGGGCCCAAACAACCGAGAAATGATATAGATGTGTACTTTTCACCATTGATGGATGACCTCCAAAAATTATGGACTACAGGAGAGAAAGTGTACGACTCGCATTTGAAAGAACATTTCACTCTTCGTGCCATGATTTTCTGCACTATCAACTATTATCCCGCATACGGGAACTTATCAGATTACAAGATTAAAGGGGGCAAGGCATGTGCCATTTGTCGCGAAGATACACATTCTATACGATTGAGTCACTATAAGAAGAACGTTTATATGGCACATCGAAGACACCTTGCAATTAAGCATCCATATCGAGTTATGACCAAAGAGTTCGATGGAAAAGAAGAGTTAGAAAAAGCAAAACAACCATTATCCGGAAGGAAGATTTATGAGATTGTACAAAATGTAAAGGTCCAATTTGGAAAGAAGTCCGACAATAGCTCTCTCAAAGATTCAATATGGAAAAAGAAGTCCATATTTTAGGATCTTCCTTACTGGAAACATTTGGAGGTTAGGCATTGTTTGGATGGTATGCACATCATCAAGAACGTCGTTAAGACTATCCTTGGTTTGTTGTTGAATATTCCTGGAAAAACTAAAGATGGCATCAAAGCGAGAAAGGATTTGTTTGAATTTGGAATTCGGCCGGAGTTAGCACCGGTGGAGGGAGAAAAACGCACATACCTTCCTACAGCAAGCTGAACTTTAACAACTAATGAGAAAAAAAGTTTGTTGGGCTGCTTAAATGACCTTAGGGTCCCGTCGGGTTATTCCTCAAATATCTCAGCAAAGGTGTCGATGAAGGAAATGAAATTGATCGGAATGAAGTCACATGACTATCACGTCTTGTTGACACAGTTGCTTCCCGTTGCAATTCACGGAATATTGAAACCCCATGTGAGAAGAACCATCACCAAATTGTGTTTTTTCTTCAACTCAATTTGTCGGAGTCGTTCTCGACCAGAAGGGAGCATAGTTGAAGGTTACATTGCAGAATAGGTTATTGAGTTCTACACCGATCACATGGATGAAGTCGATCCTATTGGACTTTCGAAGTCTCGACACGATGGTAGAATGGAAGGGTTTGGCATAAAGGGATCAGTAATCGAAAAGGTGGATAAGCGCATGTTAGAAAAAGCACATTTGAAGGTACTTATGGAACTTGAAGATGTGGCTCCTTATGTTCAAGAGCACCTTGACGAGTTGAGGGTGCAAAATCGATCATGTCGTGCTGATTGGGTCATCAATGAACATAACAAGAAGTTTACCAAATGGTTGAAGGATAAAGTAAGATCTGAGGGGTCGAGTAATGAAACACTAGTATTACTAGCACGAGGTCTCTCGTTGAATGTGCTCACCCATCAAGCTTTTGATATGAATGGATTTACGTGGTACACAAAAAAACAAGATAAAAAGAGCACGGTGCAGAATAGCGGTGTAACAATAGAAGCTTTACCAGCTGGTGGCGATAAGGCAATGTCATATGATGGCCGAATTGATGAGATTTGGGAACTTGATTACATAAGATTCAAGATTCCATTATTTTTATGTGAATGGTTTCATGAAAGTGGTGTGAATGTGGAAAATGAATCTGGATTCACAACAGTTGAAATGAAACGAGTTGGTCATCGAAATGACCATTTCATATTCGCAAATAAACAAGTAAAACAAGTGTTTTATATTGTTGATCCGGCCGATAAAAAGAGACATGTGGTTCTTTCGGGTAAAAGATGGATTATCGATGTAGTGAATGTCACCGATGAACAACAAAACGATCAATTCGACGAAGTACCGCCATTTTCAAATGGTATTGATGCTGATCCAGTGGAACAAAGCGACGCACCACATTATTTGCGTTCAGGTACATTTCATGCAATTGAAAAAGGTATAATTCTTTTGCATTATTTTGCGATTGCTAATTTGATTTTTATTTTACATTCAGATCACAACAAAGGTGTGTGGATCAAACATCGGAAATCCAGAAAAACATAGTTGTAATTTTTATTGTTGTAATTTTTATTTAATTTTTGCAAAAACATAGTTTGATTTCTACAAAAAAAAAAGCTGTTAATCGTAAATTTTATTTAATTTTTCATATATATTAACTTAATTTTATTAAATATAGTTAATTTCTGCAAAAATAGTTGTTAAAAAATATTTGCACCCAACGGGATTCGAACCCGGGTTCTATCACTCCACATCCAAACCACAAACCGCTGCACTGCTTGGTGTTTCATGATCAATCAACCCACCTTTACCATATATGCACTGGTTCACCTTTTAAAAGCGGACTCAAACAACACGCCCGGTTTTAAAACTTTTAACAGCGGCCTCGTGCTCCCAAGTTCGGATTTAAAACTTTTAAAAGCGGCGCTCTCTCAACGGTCCGATTTTAAAACCTTTAAAAGTGGCGCTCTCTCAACGGTCCGATTTTAAAACCTTTAACAGCGGCCTCAGGTGTAGTGTCCGGTTTTAAAACTTGTCAGCGCCAAAATAGGGTTTGGCACTTAGCACTTCGCGCAGCCCCTCCCCATCCATTTTTTTTCCTGCTGCATTTCTCCTCTCCCTCTCCCTGCCCCTTGTGCTGATCCACCCCTGTGGCTCTCTGCCTCCCGTGCGCCGGCTGTGCTCCGTCCCTGACCTTGCTGTCCGCTACTCCCTGTGCTCACTGCTGTGCTCGCTGCTCCTTGTGCTCACGAGAGAGGTCGCTGCCCTGCGCGCCCCTGTCGCTGCTCGCTGTGCCTTGCTCCGCTGCTGTGCTCGCCTTAATGGTACATTCGCACCGATTTTGATGAGTTATTTACCATAATGTAGCATTAAACTTGTGTTTGATGATGTAATATAGTTTAATGACACTACTTGAATTAGATTAATGCCATGATTAATTTGAGAAATATGAAGGGTATATTTGATTAAGGTTAAATATTGATAAAAAAAAATGAAGGTATAGTTGATTAATTTGAGATATATATATGTAATTTGAGAAATATGAAGGGTATATTTGTATAATTTGAGATATGTAAGAGCATCTACATTGGTAATTGCTTATGCTTATGCTTATGCTTATGCTTATGCTTATGCTTATGTGTCAATTGTTTTGTAATTGTTGGGATGTATGACTATTGCTTTTTTCTTTTAATCTAATTGTTATGTGTGTTTGTATTAACAGTCATGTCGTCTGAAGGTGCCTCCGGTCGAAAAGTTATATCGAAGTCTACGGCTAAAAAATTACGCAATGACAATGATAAACACATCGAGTTTGATGACAATGGCGTAGCAATTGGTGAGTATGCCAATGATTGGTCCACATGTTTGGGTGTTAAAGTCAGACAGCATGTGCCATGTAGCATAAAGCGTTGGGAGCACGTTGATGACGATTTAAAATTAGATCTTTGGGAACAAATTAAGGTTAAATTCTAAACACTCTATTTATGTTGTATTTTGTAGTGACATATGTATATATGTATATCTGTATATATATATCAATTACATTTTTATTCTATTTTGCAGGAAGAATGGAACATCAAAGATGACTCCCAGAAGGAAAAAACACTTGCAAAAATGTGCAATCTCTGGAAGGGTTGGAAGGTAAGACTAAGATCGCAGTACATTTACCGTGACAATCCGCACATGCCGTGGGAAAAGAAAGAACCAATCAAAGAAGAGGATTGGAGGATATTCATCGAGTACACGCAGAGCGAGGAGTTCAATGTATCACTTTTTTCCTCCTCAATTGTATTTTAATATTGTAATTGATATTTCCTATATTAACAAGTATACTAATCTCTTTTTGCAGTCGCTAAGGCAGAGGAATAAAATTAATGCAGAAAAAATGGCGCATCATCACACGACTGGATTGGGTGGCATTAAGAGCGCGAGGAAGAACGGGAAATCGACTGATGTTATCAAGCTTGATGAAGGTAGATTTCTATTTATTTTCAACAATTCATAATTATTAAGCTTGTTATGACTTGTAATAAGGCTTTTAAAGATTTGATCTATACTTGATTAAAAATTATATTTATTTAATTGGTTAGGACCGGATTTTGAAGTGGTGAGCCCCACCGTCGGTGATAGGAGTTTGTCATTCCTTCGAGCTCATGCTAGAAGAGTTAAAGATGGAGAATATGTAATTGTCAATGAGGCGACGAGAGAGGTCGCTAAGCGAGCGGTAGTATTTCTACTTTTTATACATAATATTGTCGCTTAACAAAAGCGTGTTGGGTTTATTCTAAATTTAGGATCTTTTTATGTCAGGTGACAAAAGCAGTTGAAGTCACACAAGGAGCATTCCAAGAGGAACGACACCATGACATTCTTACTGCTGCTATCGGGACAAAGGAGCACGAAGGGAGAGTACGTGGCTATCCAAGACAGGTCGGGCTGATAGATGTCTTCGGAAAGGGACCGAGAAGAAAGAATACCCACGGGAACAAAGAGAAATGGGTCAGCCGGGAGGAGTACGAACGATTGCAGCAACAATTGCATCAAATGCAAGAGTTGATGGTTCAAGCGGGTCCAATTAGTGCGGTGCTACAACAAACTATGACTTTACCCCAGTTTCGTCCGTACATGACCCAGTGTACTCATCCTATGATGAGCTTCGATGATTTACAGGTTATGTTTCTTTCTCTTTATATTTGCATACTTAATTGGTGCTATTGTTTTTGTTCATTTTATTTATATCATCTTTTTTGTTTATTCTTAAGGAGCCTTCACCGTGCAAGTTATTCGTTGCACGTGACGACGAAAACGTTATGTTAGTGGCATACGGAACGGTAAGGCCACATAACATCGTTCACGGAGTGCCTGTCCCTCCCGGCTTGGTTAATGTGGGGATCGATGAAGTGGTTGAAGGCCAAGAAGACATGCCTGTTCCGGTTCCACTAGACGGATTAAGTACCGCGCGTGAACATAGCGGTTATTTTCTTACTTGGGCGGCAATGTTAGTCCAGTTGTATACTCCCGAGAAGGTATTAAGTAATTCTCGATTTTTTATGTAATTAGGTCGAATTTTACACTAATTATTTGATTTATGTGCAGATTACTCCTGATCCGAAGACAAAAGGAAAGGCGCCGATGAATGCAGGGCTCTAGCGGAGCATCTTGAGAACTTTGGGATCTTGTCGAGGTTTGCTTTTCATGATCCTGCATGTTGCTCGGCGACTAACGTGCTAACCGATTTTGCCTCTACGGTGAATTACGTTACGTCATTCTTCTCGGCTTTCCAAGACTCGTCGTCCATTATCTTTTTGCCTTACATTCAAGGGTTAGAATAATTCTCCTTTTTGATAATATAATAACTTATTATGAAATGCACTTACTAAATTAGATGTTATGAATTGTAGTCCTCATTGGTATCTGCTTGTTTTGCAAATCTCCTCCGAGTACATCTATGTTGTTGATTCGCAAAACATATCGAGGAACAAGCTAGACATCATTCTCGTTTTAAATGCGTAAGTTATCTGAATCTCAAGAACTTCTAATATATATATATATATATATATATAGTTGTATTGATTGACTAGTACTAATTTTGTACATGGCGCTTCGACAATACTATCAACGAATGCAATCAAGCAAAACGAGCAAATTCGAGGTCAAACAACTCAAGGTACGTGTTCTATACTTATTTTGAATTGTACTCCCAATTAGGTTAACTTAGTAGGATTTGAGTCTTTTCTCAAAATGATATGTTACTTTGTAATTTTTGTAGAGCCCTCCGCAACCCAATCGCTGGGAGTGCGGATATTAAGTGATGCGATCGATGTATCATATAGCTACGTCGTATCATGATGCATCTAGTTTGAGATCGTTAAAGCTTAAGGTGAAAATTAACTATATTTTAGATTGAGTTATGCATCTACACATTATTATTGTGTTATCGAAGTCCAATAATATTAACCCTACTTTTTTTCAGGAACTTCATCCGTATCCTTCTTCGTATTCGTCGAGCGATATTGTTGAGGTAAAAACATTGATTTGTAATTTTGTCAATTATTATTTGTGATGTTGTGTACATTTGTGATTTTGGAGATTTATGATGCATTTGTTTGTTCTTTTTGTGATGTTGTTACACTTTTTGTGATATTTGTGATTGTTGATTAGATGTCATGTTGTATTAGGGTCCGGTGTAGATTCTCTTTTTAAAAGCGGACCAAAGGGAACATGGTCCGGTTTTAAAAAGACTTTTAAAAGCAGCCTGTGCTTACAGGTCCGCTTTTAAAGGTCGAACTTCTAGCAGCGGAGCCTTTAGGCTTTTAAAAGCCCTCGCTTTAACAGCGGGGCCATGTCCGCTTTTAAAGGCCATTTTGGTCTGCTTTTATAGATCAAAACTGTAGTAGTGAAAGTTTTGATGCTTCGAAAGCAAGGAATAAAACAAAAAATTTATTCATTTCAAAATAAATAATCTAGCTATTATAAGTGTACAGATAATATTTATTTGCCTAAATAATTAGGAAATAATATTATACCTTATGATTTGATCTCCAAATCAAATCGAGTAGGGTTGTCTAGCTTATCAACTTCTTATTTTCTGCGCCTTGTTCTGATGATTGTGCTTAGCTCGTCAACCATCGAGTCTCCTTAGGTATCCACCGAAAGATTAAAGAAACACTTGTATCTCTAAGGCTAGTAAGAGAACAACAAGTGGAGTCTTAATTCTAGTTTCTAAACGTTCTTCAAAATTTCAGAAATCTTGATGGAGTTTTTGTCTCAACACATGAGAGAAAAATTGGGAGAGAGAGAGAGACAAATTTCAGCCAAGTTAAAAGGTCAATTTCTGACCATTCGTTATTAAATGTGTCAGAACTCTTTATAAGTAACTCCGAACGATTTGAAACTTGGATCGTTGGATTCTAGACTCAAAGGGCTTTAATTTTCATAGATCATACGTTCAGAATGGTTGAGGTTTCCCTTTCAAAATCCTGTTTAAAGTTGCCTAAAAAACTATTCCGAAGTTTTTCTACTCTTTAATGGAAATTGATTAGGTTTAATGATATACTTCAATATTATATCATCATTAATCAATTCTTCCCAGCAATTTTATGGCCTATATTTGGACTTTGGACTTAAAAACATTAATCATATTAATATTTAATTAAGTCCACAATCTCACATATTGAAAGGCAAACATATAAGTTAATATCTAATGTTAATTTATATGCATCTCTCATGTGTCAAAAGCCATTTAAAATATGTCACACATACTTCAAATATTATTAGGATTATTTTACAATATTTTCTTTTAATCTTTCATATGGTATGACCCTATGGATCCCATCATTATGGCAATGAAACTAAACATTTTAATTTCCTAAATCAATGATACAACTAGCTATGGTATAATATTGATTACCCAAATGATGTAGATCAAAAAGCACAATGCAAAATCATGATCCTGTAATATTAAAATATTATTGTGTCAATTCCTTGTCTCATGATATCAAAATAATTGCAAGGTAGGAATGTGTCATCCTTGCTAATTATTCTTTCTTGATTTTCTAAAGTTTAATTATGATATGATTAACATATAATCATATTGCATGCACATAATACAAACTTTATCAAGGGGCCCAGAGATATCATCATCTATATCATATATAGAGGACAATGGTATCTTGATGCGTATAGTTCCTCCGCACAAGTTATACACATTGCAGTAACTGTCTATATAACTCATAGTTAAAGTAAGCATTGGACAGTACGATGTATATTCTTTTGTAGGAAATATAAATATCTCAACCCTAGAATTCATGACACAAATGAAATATCAATGACATGTAACACAATCCATGTGATATTTCATTTTGGATATGTCTAGTGCTATACATCCCGATGTATACACTTGTGTGATTAGCATTGACAACTCTTTGTCATATGATTTGTAGAATGTGATCATCATCTAATCCGACACACTGATCTTATATTGGTCAATTAGTTTTCCTTGCTAATTACCAAGATCAAAGATTTTTAAGAGTAATTATATTTATTTCATTGGTGGAATTCTACAATTCAGGTCATCAACCCAGATAATCCACAAAATATAATAACTCAAAGAACAAAATGATATAATCATTCACTAATAAACTAAATAATCAAACATATGATTTGGGTCTAGAACACCAACACTAACAATCTCCACTTGAACTAGAGCTAATCATATTAACTCAAAACAAGTAAAGAGTATAAATCATCACTTGAATGTAAACACAAAACCAGTCATTCATATGCCTAATACCCATCGAAGAGGCATGTATGAAGTGTTACCCTGACCTAGAAGCCTTGTTATTGGATCAGTTATGTTCGCTTTTGTGTCCATCCTACAAACCTTAATATCTCCACGATTCATAATCTCGCGAATGAGATGATATCGTCGTAGAACATGCTTTGACTTTTGGTGTGATCTCGGCTCATTTGCCTGTGCAATTGCTCCATTATTGTTACAATAGAGCTCAATCGGACCTTCGGCACTGGGCACCACACCAAGCTCGTAGATAAACTTCTTAATCCAACATTCTTCTTTTGCTGCTTTTGAGGCAGCAATGTATTCAGTGGTTGAGTTAGCTGTAGTTTCCTGCTTAGAACTTTTCCAGCTAACAACACCACCATTGAGGATAAATACATATCTTGATTGTGATCGAGAATCATCAGGATCAGATTGGAAACTAGCATCAGTGTAACCCATTACAACTAGCTCAGTTTCCCCTTCGTACACAAGGAAGCTCTCCTTAGTCCTTTTTAAGTATTTAAGAATATTCTTGACTGCTCCCCAATGAGCCATGCTAGAATTTTCCTGATATCTGCTTGTTATGCTCAAAGCATAAGAGACATCAAGACGAGTGCATATCATAACGTACATGATAAAACCGATGGCGGAAGCATACGGTATCCTTCTTTTGTCCTCCTGCTCACCAGGTGTCGAAGGACACTGGGTCTTGCTAAGGTGAACGCCATGTGACATAGGTAAAAATTCTCGCTTGGAGTTCTCCATGCTAAACCTCTTTAGCACCTTGTCAACATATGTGCTTTGACTTAGTCCTATAAGTTTTCTTAATCTATCTCTATAGTTCCTTATACTAAGCACATAAGCAGTCTCGCCCAAGTCTTTCATTGAGAACACTTTTATCAATGAAGACTTGACAGATTCCATAAGGGAGATGTCATTTCTAATCATAAGGATATCATCTACATATAAGGCTAGGAATATATTTGAGCTCCCAGTTACTTTCTTATATACACAAGGTTCTTCATCACATTTGAAAAATCAAATCTTTTTATTTGGATCCACGAAGCTTGCATACTTTTTCAGCATTGTTTGGATCTACAAAACTCATAAGTTGTGTCATATACACAATCTCTTCTAGATCACCATTTAGAAAAGCGGTTTTGACATTCATTTGCTATATTTCATAGTCATAAAATGTGGTCAATGCTAAAAGAATTCTGATAGACTTAAACATAACAAATGAGGAAGTCTCGTCATAATCAACTCCATGAATTTGACGATATTTTTTCCATGCTCGTATAATTGACAAAAGCTCATATTTTCCATGCTTAATAAAGAGAACAGGAGAATTAACACAAATTCATAATTCTGATAAATAATTGAAGTAGGACATCTAGTAAATCCTAACAAAAACAAGAATTCAAACCCCAATTAAAACAAAGAAACTTACAAGCTTGGCCTTTCTGATTTTGTTTACGGGAGCCCCCATCACATATTGTGAATTTACCGTGCGAAAAAATCACGATTAATTGTTTCTTTTTAGCAAGCTTTGTGGTGCATCGACATTTACTAAATTGAAATCACAATTTCTTAGAATCAACATTTAATGAATATTGATTTTCCTGAAGCTTCAACAGTAAAAACATACTGGGTTCAAATTCAATTTGAAAGGTAAAAAAGAGTCTCCAACCATATATCATGGGGTTAACACCAGAGCCAATCTTAGACTTCGAACTACAGATGAAATAGATGATGAAAAGAGAATGAAAACTCACCACACCACATATCCTTGTTGCAAAAGATAGTCTTCTGGTTTCAGCACCGGACAAAAACAAACTAGTTTAACTTGAGTTCTTTTATTTATACGAAATTAACAATGCTACTTGATGATTTTAAAAAATATTCATAGAAATAAAAGAACATGTTTGTTGTAACAAAGCACTGGTTTCCTTGCTAGCAAATGGATTGTCGATTTAGGAATAGACGGGTCCGACGAAGAAGTGAGCGATGAAGGGGCGACGGGAATGACATCAATAAAGTAGGTGACGGTGCGATAAAGAAGTGAAAGCGATAAAGGGGGCGGCCACGCGAGATCAGAATTGAAGTCGATCTTGTGCGGAGAGCGAAGGGAGGCGGGAGTTGGGCGGCTAAAATGATAAGAGAGTTGAGTCGATCTTGTGCCCATGTTGCTACACCATCTCTCTCAATCGATGTAATTGGTGATACGAGCCTGGAGGAACGAATGGGAATGGAGATCGATGGGGAAGGGAGAGTGGAAAGCAACACGGAGACAAAGATGGGGTTGGAGCCGATAAATCTGAGAGAGGGAGATAGGAAGTACTGTAAATGTGAAGAGGATCGAAATGAGCGAATAGATGGAAAGAGACGAAGTCTGGTCGGGCAGTCTAGGTTTAGACGGAGCGAGAGCTGTGTGACCATATCTGGTGTGGTATTACGTACAACAATATATAACAGCCATGAAAGAGGAAAAATCGCAGTCGTAGCCAAATCAGAATAACATCGGTGCTTAATATATAGCAGAACGATGATAAAATTGGTTAGGAAAATGAATTTGGAGTCTACATGGCGACAAGACATAAATTTGTTTTTGGAAATTTCAATTAAAGGAGAAGAACACTGTATTCCAAATTGATAGGCAAGCGAACAATATTCAATGGACAAAATTCGGCGAACATTCTTGTGGCATGGTCACAAAGAGAGCCAGACATGTCTCACAATGGTCAAATGGGAAACTAGCAACAATTTATGGTGGAGACGGGCATCACCTCTCCTACCTACGACGGATAAGCCATGGACAAACCAGCATGCTTCTATTTTCTGGAAATCCATCTGAAAGCTCATACCTCACTACAAAGCATGCATCACCATGCAACTAGGAATGCCAATCTGGATAAGAAACGAAACGAAGGAGTACACGACGCGCTCGGCTTATTTGTTCCTATCTCAACGGCCATTCCACAAAACCGGGTGCATCAAGTTTGGAAAATTCAGGTACCACACAGAGTGCAAGTATTCTTATGGCTAATGCTACGAGAACGTTTAACGACAATAGACAACTTAATTCGAAGACGATGGCAAATCCCAAACATGTGTTACCTGTGTCGAGCAGCTTTGGAAACAACAACCCATTTGTTCTACACATGCTCTTTCACCAGAATTATCAAAGAGTATCTAGTTGATGCCCTAACCAGTGCAGACCAAGCCACAACACTCTTCTGCAGTGCACAAGCACAATAACTCCTAACAGCTAAGCAAAATGATAAATGGGCAGCAATAGAAGCTACTACATGTTTTGTTATTTGGAGGGAGAGGTGTAGGAGGATTTTTTTCCGGCACAAAAGAATCACTGCAACAAATTACCAGAGAGATTATACGTGAAGGACGACTATGGTTCTACCAGAAGGCATATTTCGACAATCATGAAACCATGACATGAGCACAACAAGCCTCTGTAAATACTGTAAATATTGTACTATTTTTTTTCTACTTGTTTTTTATTTTCTGTTTTGTTAACTGTAACTTTTGAACCCCATAAATGAAATTTGAGGACATTGATTCTCATCTTTTGCTAAAAAAAAAAAGAACTATATTTCAATCAATTTTTTCAAGAAACCAAGAAAGAACCATAGATGGATCTGATCTAAAATTCATGAAACCTGATATCTCTAATGCCTTAAAGACAGTAGTTAGACTTTGGTTACTTGTTGCTATTATTTTCTTTTAATTTTTTTATTTGATAGAAAAAGTCGCCAAAAGATGGCTTTATTTTTATATTTAGGTCATGGAGGGCCTGGGCGTGATCTTCTATTTGTATATGCATAAATTATATGTCATTTAGGGTTTTCAGCTTGGGGATTATGATCCATTGAAATTGTGTAAACTTATGTACCTCAACGCAAACTAAAAAAAATATTCAATCCAAAATCTGATTCGGATTGTGATCCTGAATTGATAGATGGATCTTACCAAAAATTTATCACCAAACCATTTTGCGTGCACTCCAAGTTATCTAGATTATTTTTCTATTTTTGTCTTTTATTCTTTTAGCATTTAATTACCGTATCTTTCAATTATTTCTTTTGGTTATTGCTTATTTTGTGACCAAGACACTTGTTGTCTATATAAGAGACTCTAGTCATTTGTATCAATCATGTCATGTTTTGTTTAATAAAATTTAGTTTGTAAGAGAATTCTGAGAATTCGCTCTTTTGCTACTTAGCATGTTACTTTAATTTTTTTGTTATTTTTATTCCGCTAAATCAGTTATTGAAGTGCGTCCTTGCGATGTTGTGATTTGAAATGCGAGACGGCGTCACCATACTTTTTATGATTGTTTGGTATCAGTGAGCATTATTTATGAGTAGTAAGTTCCAGATTTACAAACCAAAAGCAAAGTGATTTGCAGATGCATTTTTGTTATTGATGTTTTCTTTTTTTTCTTATCGAAGTTGTCATATTTGACTTAAATAAGATAATAATATTATTTTTCTATTGTTCTTGTTTTTCTGAGAATAATAATGAACGTTATAGTAGTGAATTATTTTCAAATTAAGTCAATATCCTCTTATTATAATATAATATATGAATTTCGTAGAGCTACATGGATTTACCTGGTTGGAACTTGGAAAGGCAGTAACTAACAGAGTAACAGTAACAGTAACAGGTTGGGATCCGGTCTGAGAAAAAGCATACTGTACGTCTGTACGTACAACAAGTACAAGTAGTGACAGCTGCAAGCACTTGAGAGTTGAGACCATGTTATGATCGAGTTATGACTGGAATATATATACGATACCAAAAAGCTATAATAAAATATGGACATCTTTGTGCGCATGTCATGTCGTTGCAATGGCTTCAGAGTTCAAATCATGCATTAAAAAACTAACAAGATTTTTTCAAAAAACAAAAACTATCAAGATAAAAAAAAATTTGCTTATTTATAGGATATTTTGAAAAAGCAGCTGATTTTACCTATATCCAAAACTGCATTGTTCAATTTGAAATATCGTGCACGCGCGGCATTTGTATCTGAAAGAAGGCTGGTTAATTATATGCGAGCTGAATTGGAGCGTGACAATTAAAGACAGTTGCACTAAAAACTAAAAAGGACATTTACTGTGCCCCATCACCCATGCAAGTGCAAGGTACTTTTGAACTATATTTCATGGATACAATCTCAATCTCAATCTCATCTCATGATAAAAATATTGAAGATATCGATCATTCCGAGTTAAGGTGTGGTTGGAGGCTGGAGGTGGAGATCAAAGATTCTACGCACAGTCACAGAGTTGGAGCCAGCTCTACCAGTACCAGGTGCGTACCAGAACATTGAAGCTAGAACAGTAATATAACAATAATTCATGCAAATTGTTTGTTCCGTACGGAGCCAGGAGCATTGTTGTAGTGTCACTTATGATTCATCCATTTAGCACTTATATATATATCATTTTATTTAACATATAATTATTTAACAATTATAGTTGATGTACCAAACTCAAATCTTATTGTTGTAACTCGATTACAGTTTAATTTTCCACAGCTAGATTTTCTAATTTTCGCTAACATTCAATAATTTCAAAGTTTATATTTTTATCTTCTTCGCGTATTTCTTTCTTTGCTCAACGCTACTAATTTCATATTCTTTGAAAGCATGTATGTCGAAATTTAGTAAAAGCAAAATGCGACTGTAAGACTTGAGCTAACTTTGATAATATTTGATAACAAAGGCTCTCTTCTATTCGTTTAGAAAATTCTCATAAAGAAATAATAGTTAGATTAGAAAGTCATAATGCATAAATTAAGTTAAACGATGTAAAGAATTGGAGAAGCTTTTAGTTCGATCTAGTAATAGCTAGGAAAGAGTTTTTCCACTACGGATGAATTAGGAATGTAAATAACACCAAGTGATATATAATTGGTTAAAAAATGATTTTAAAAATGCTTAATTTTTGGTCCAACATACATACAATTTGGCTCGAAAAATTACAATCAGAAATGGATCCGGTTAGGTGTCAATTAAGGACACTTGTACCAGAAAGAAAGCTAGCTTACATACAGTGTCGTGCAAGTGGAAGATAGATATACTTAATTAATTTTCGTGGATAAGATCTCATCTCATGATAAAAATATTGAAGTTATTATTATTGGGATATCGATCGGGCCCCTACTAGGTATAGTTTCAGAGCTAAGTTGCGGCATGCAGATGGTGAAGATCCAAGATTTCTTTTTTTTGAAGGTGGTGAAGATCCAAGATTGTGGCTATATATCCGTGTATTACCAACCATAATTTTAATATTTCAGCAATTTATATGAAATTGACACAAATTTACAATTATCAATCAAATTCATTAGCCCATGCAAAATCACATTACAAAAACATAGGTACACCATTCTAGGTGCTTCTTAGGTACTTCAATCAATCCGTACCATTTGATTGGAATGTATGGTGCGAATCTTGATGTATTTGAATGGTACGGATTGATTGGAGTATCTAGATAGCACCTAGAATGATGTACCTAAGTTTTCGCTAAATCACATAATTGTGTCCAACACAATTACAAAAGCATTCATATATACAAAATCATTCATAAAATTACATCGATTCAGTCAAAGTTCACAACTACATCCACCATAATTCACAAAATAAAATAAAACGATCCATCAAGTCTTCATCATGATAAATCATTGCATCTATAAAAAAATAAACTTATCAAATAAATAAGAAAAAAGAAACTATTTACAAGCTTGATCGATGAATGCGTTCGAGTTATCATGCAAAAAAAAAAAAACTACCTTTCACATTTGTTTTCTAATATAAGTAGCAATTGCTTCTTTTAACGCATTCATGTCTTCATGTCTATACGATCCAATATCCTGCACCCGAAAAGAAAATTTATTAGGTACATTTGAAAGATAAGAATTGTTAAAGAGGAAAAGTTGAGTTTAAGAATAGATGTACTCATGTCTGTACACTAGAAGGGCTTGACCAACCCTCTTTACCTTACTTCTTATTTTTATGTATGTTACCTATTGGATTTAATTTAAATAAATTGAGTAATTAGTTGACTAAACTTTAGTTGTAAGTCAAATATCCCAAAAGCTCATTTTTTTTAGTGGAGGCTTTGCCTACCTTGAAATTTTATTGACTTATTAAATTGTACATGATTGTCAAGGGAAAAAAGAAAAAAGAAAAAGGGGAAAGGGGAAAGGAAAAAAAAAAAGAAAGAGAGAAAGAAAAAACTAAGATTAGTCCTTTATGGTTCGTCTGATGTATTATACGAAGTTGTGCCAGAGGGCTAGGTCCTTGTTGATCAGCAGAAGGATTTGTTCAGCTGGTTTGGTTGAACCATCAAAGATTCGTCTAATTCTCTCTTTACAGATATTCCAGTTTACTGCTTGCATAGTGGTGTTCCAACGTGTGATGTTGCTATTTGTTTGCCCTACTGAGTTGTCTTCCCATAGAGTTATCAAGTTGTCTTGTGCGCGGAGACTTCGATGGGCTTGAGAGATCGCCAGATGGATTGACTGTAGGGGCAGGTTACAAAGAGGTGTGACGAAACTTCCGAGGTGGCAAATTGACATAGACTGTAGTGGACCTCTGTGATTACTCCTTGTCTGAAAAGTCTGTCTCGTGTTGAGAGACGATCTTTTAGTAGGGTCCATATGAAAATCTTGACCTTGAGTGGTATTTTTGCATCCCATATCCATTTTGCAGTGTATGAGAGCTCTCCCGGGTGAATGAGCCATTTGTATGCCGATTGGGATGAGTAGTTTCCTTGAGGGGTCCACCTCCATGTAATGGAACCATCGTCCTTTGGTAATGTAGTTGTGCGCATAAAAGTTATTTGTTGTATGATTCGAATCCAATCTTACCTGATATGATCTGTACAAAGATGAATTGGGTATGAATCTAGAATTCGTGATTCGTTTTTTGTTGGGTTGACCCATCTATTTAATTTAAAATTTATCATTTAATTAATATTTTTATCAAAAAAATCATTTAATTAATATTTTATTTGCTCTATTTAATATCAATAATATATTAATTTAGATTATGTTGCATAATAATAGAAAATAAAATTACTAAACTAATTAAGCATGTTACACAAATTATTTAAAATGTTATGAACCCGAGGAAATGAACTCGAGGATTGACATCTTTGGAGTTATATAACTTGTTTAACTTGGCATTTGTATAACCATAGTGCATGTGGGAGAAAATCTAAAGTTAAGGTTCGAAGCTCTAGTTTCTTCACTATTTTTTCAATACGATCCTTTGTAATAGTATTTTTTTTATTGCAGACAGTCTCAAGTTGAGACTCCAGTCTCTCAAAGGAAGACAACAAAATAGTATCAAGTTCTTGATATAGGAAGTCTATACCATTATACAGAAAAAGTAAAGAAAAAACTAAAAAAGATCAGGAATCTCTCAGCACCCCATAACTAAGAGAACCGAATACCCTTCTAAACTGACAACCCTAAAAGATAACAACCCAGTATACACAGCATCTCATCAAAACAAAACTCAGTCGAGAAGATCAGTGTCAGAATCCTCAGCTGAAACATGCTATGGGTCCCTACCGGCTCCTTCTCCAGCCTGCAAAGTGTGTGAGCTAAAAGAAGAAGCCACCCTGCTAGGTGCTCCTGCCCAAAATTGGACCAAACTCATGGTCATACATCCAAGTGTGTTAAGTAGTTTAATACGTTCATCAGCAAATAAAATTTTATTTCTATGAGTCCAAATTATCCAAATCCAAGCTGCCAAAATATTACCCCAATGATGAAAATTAATAAGTGGTACTGTAATGATAGAGTTCCATAATGAATCTAGAGAAGAAATATCAAGGGTAATGTGATCTTTGTTGAAATAGATGGTGTTGAATTAATTGCCAAAACATATTATGGTGGCAGCAAGATAAAAACAAATGATCCACTATCTCAATATCAGTACAAAATATGCATGTATTATGTTGAAGTAACCGCTTTTAATCAAATTATCTTTAGTGAGAATTCTATTATTAATACTTAACTAAAGAAATAATTTTAATTTTAAAGGAATTTTTAAGCTCCACACAGATTTTTTAATGTTAATGTGCATACCACTAAAATTCAAAAACTGGTACATAGATTTAACAGTATATTGACCATTTTTTTCTAATTCCCAAAATAAAGTGTTTTTATTAGAGGTGAAGTTATAGTGTGATAAAACGTTAACAAGTTCAGTTTTTTCAATTCTTTTTGCAGAGCTCACACCCCTAGTTAACCCTAATTTGATATTTCCATTGTTCCATACTTGATTCACTGTGACATTTTCATGTTTGGCTTTTGAAATACTAGAGGAAATTGAGTTTTGAAAGGGCATTTAGCTATCCAAATATCATTCCAAAAGTCAGTTTGTGTCCCATTTCCCACTATTTTTCCTATTATGAATTTGCACCAAATGATAACATTCTGTTATTCCTCTCCAAAAGGGAGAGGCAGTAGTAGTAAATCCCTTATATTTGATTGATATGATGTCTTTCCAAAGAACTGGTTGTGAATTATATGTAAATTGTCAAGCCCATTTGCATAAAAATGCATAATTCATATGTTCCAAATTCAAAATACTCCAACCCCCTACATTTTTTGAAGTACAAATCCGTTTCCAAGAAACTAGGTGGCATTTCCTTTTAGAAGCAGAGCCTGCCCATAAAAAGTGTTTTCTAATAATGTCTATTATTTTAATCACCCATTTAGGGACTTTAAAAAGAGTAATATAATATAAAGGTACTGAAGAGAGCACTGAGTTAAGTAGAACCAAACGACCCCCTAATGAAAGCAATTTCTCTTTCCAAATTGGTAACTTCCCTTTTATTTTCTCAATCAAATGCAACCAATCTGATCTAGTTGGTTTTTTCCAATGAAGTTGAAGGCCTAAATATTTAAAAGGAAGGGAACCTACAGAACATTTAAGGATTGATGCATAGTAATTAGCCCAATGCTCCTCCAAATTTAAAGGTATTAGTTCAGACTTATGCCAATTTATTTTTAACCTAGAAATCTGCTCCTAGACTTTCAATGCCCATTTTATCCTTTCAACCATTTGTTTGTCAGCTTTTAAGAATATGAGAGTGTCATCAGCATATTGAAGAGTAAAATTTTATTACCATCATGTACCTCAGGACCAAGACCTTGGAAATGATTATGTGTTATGCCCTTTGTGAGTATCTTATTTAAACCATCAATGGCTAAAAGAAATAAATATTGAGAGAGAGGATCTCCTTGCCTCACTCCCCTTTTACACTCAAAATAAGCAGCTATTTGTCCATTAATTTTAACAGCATTATGGCCTTTAACTAAAGTTTGACTAATCCAAGAAATCCATGGATCACTAAATCCTCTATTCTTAAGAGTTTCTAATAGTCAAGTTTAAGTAGTAATTCAGATTCCTTGGATTTATGAACAGAATTTAAAATCTCATGAGCAGTAATGACCCCTTCCATAATGTATCTTCCCTTTAAAAAAACATTTTGATTGTTACCAATAAGTCTATTAAGAACTGGAAATAATCTATTAGCAAGCACTTTTGTGAAAATTTTATACTGCAATTAATTAGGCTAATAGGCCTAAAGTCTTTGATTATCATAGCCTCGTCCTTCTTAGGAATCAAACAAATAATAGCCCTATTTAACTTAGAAAGATCAAAAGCATTATTATGAAAGTCATTAAACATATTAAGTAGTTCATATTTAAGCATGTGCCAAAATCTTTGATAAAATACCATGGGAAAACCATCAGGACCAGCAGCCTTGTTAGGGTTCATTTCAAAAACTGCAGTTTTAATCTCTTCTAATGTAAAAGGAGCTATTAAGTCAATATTCTCATTAGAAGTTACCTTTTCAGAATCTTGCCATATTGATGTATTTAAGTGTGCTTGTGTATGATTTGTGCTACCAAGAATATTTCTAAAATGTGTAAAAGCATGTTGTGCAATAATTGTATCATCCTGT
>CAXKVX010003603.1:0-41463 GCA_964058865.1 Eleocharis quinqueflora | reverse complement strand
GTCTTGCGTCATCTGTCATGCATCTTGCGTCATCAAGCGTCATGCGTCATGCGGCTTGCATCATGCATCATGCATCATGCATCTTGCTTCATGAGTCTTGTTTCATAACGCATGTTTCATGCGTCATGCGTCTTGTGTCATGTTCCATGCGAATTGTGTCATGCTTGTTGCATCATGCGTCATGTGTCTTGCGTCTTTCGTCAAGCATCATGCGACATGCGACATGCGACATGCGACATGCGTCATGCGACATGCGTCATGCTTCATGCGTCTTGCATCTTGCGCCATGCGTCATGCATCTTGCGTCATGCGTCTTGCTTCATGACACATGCGTCATGCGTCTTGCTTCATGAGGCATGCGTCTTGCTTCATGACGCAAGCTTCATGCGTCATGCGTCTTGCTTCATGACGCATCCGTCATGCGTCTTGCTTCATGACGCATGCTTCATGCGTCATGCGTCATGCGTCTTGCTTCATGACGCATGCTTCATGCGTCATGCATTTTGCAACTTGCGTCATGCGTCATGCGTCTTGCTTCATGACGCAAGCTTCATGCATCATGCGCCTTGTGTCATGCCACTTGCGTCAGGCGTCATGCGTCTTGCATCATGTGTCTTACGTCATGCCTCATGCCTCATGCCTCATGCGTCATGCATCATGCGTCATGCTTCTTGCATCTTGCATCTTGCATCTTGCGTCATGCGTCATCCGTCATGCGGCTTGCTTCATGTGCCATGCGTCGTGCATCTTGCTTCATGACGCATGTGTCAGGCGTCATGCTTCATCTCATCTTGCGACTTGCGTCATGAGTCATGCATCTTGCTTCATGACGCAAGCTTCATGCATCATGCGCCTTGTGTCATGCTACTTGTGTCATGCGACTTGCGTCAGGCGTCATGCGTCTTGCATCATGTGTCTTGCGTCATCCCTCATGTGTCATGGGTCATGCGTCATGCTTCCTGCGTCTTGCATCTTGCGTCATGCGGCATCCGTCATGCGTCATCCATCATGCGGCTTGCTTCATGTGTCATGCTTCTTGCGTCATGCGACTTGTGTCAAGTGTCATGCGTCTTGCGTCATTCTGCATGCATCTTGCATCAGGCGTCATGCTTCTTGCTTCATGACGCATGCTTCATGCGTCATGCGACTTGCGTAATGTGTCATGTGTCTTGCGTCATGCATCATGCATCATGCGTGATGGGACATGCGTCATGCATCCTGCATCATGCATCATGCATCATGCATCATGCGTCATGTGTCTTGCGTCATGTGTCATGCTTCTTGCGTCTTGCGTCATGTGTCATGGGTCATGCGTCACGCGACTTGCGTTATGCGTCATGCATCTTACTTGATGACAAATGCTTCATGCGTCATGCGGCATGCGATATGCGTCATGAGTCGTGCGTCTTGGTGCTTGTAGCGGTCGTCTTGGGTCATGAGGCTTGCAGTGCTGGGGCGTCATGTGGCTTGCAGGGGAGGGGCATCATACGGCATGTCGCGGCTTGCGTCATACGACTTGCGGCATCAGAGTGGCGTCATGCGGCTTGCATCATGTGTCATGTGTCTTGCGTCATACGGCTTGCAATGCTTCTTCATGGGACTTGTTAGTGAGTTCATGTATATATATATATATATGTTTATTTTATTGTGTGATTATATGTGTATGTGTGATACATTTAATTTTATCACATATGAGATCTTATTTATGGCTAACAGCAATTGGTTAATTAGCCACATGAATCAGAACGAATTTAAAAAAGATACATCTAAAATCGGGTTTTAATAAAAATGGGGTTAAAAAACGTCCAAGGGTTCGTTGAAAGTTAAATTATAAAATACTGTTTTAAAATCGGGTTGTAGTTAGCCACATGTTCGGAAATATCTAAAAAGATACGAAACATAGATTATAAAATATAGTTTCAGAACCGGGTTGTATTTAGCACGGGTTCTAAATCTGCTTGGATTATGTTCATCACGTGCAAAACTTGGAACCGAGTTGTTAAACATTTAGCAACTTGCTCACCCCAATTCTTACCAGTAGTATACCCGATTATATTTGAACTTTTTAACCGGCTCCAAATCATTTCTTCGGTAGTGTGTATTTCTTAGCACAATCTAATTGTTGCTGGTTTGTAATGTGTTTAATTTGAAAAGCATACGATCGTATCGACCAGTGTTCCCCCTCTAGAGCGAGTTGCATGCAGGAAACATGTCAATGCGACGACTTCAATCAGTGTTTCTTCATCTCGTTTGTTTGAAAACAAAATATTGAACTAGATTAAAAAATATTTTGATTATTTTAACACAAAAGGACCCCTAATATAGATAAAACATATATATAACATGGTCAATTCACTACGAGAAAACTTTTTTCGACATCGGGTATTTAGAGGCTTGTACATCGATTATCTTTCGTTGTAAATGTCGGGATTGCAAAAGGTAAGTTAAAACGCGTCGTAGAGTTGGAGGCTCACTCCGTTTTTTTTTAGCCTATCTACACCATTTTTATTAGTTAATACCCGATGTGGAAGATTTAATATTTTTATAGGGAATTTCTCGTTAGCACCTTTTGTTATACCCAGTGTGTATATGTACTCTATATACACCCTTTCTTTGGTAATACCCGTAGTAGAATAACAATATTTTTAGAAATATTTTGTTGTTTATGTGACTAGTTCCTTTTTGCTAACTTGCTAACTTGCTACCCAGTGATGCCTTGTGTCCTTTTTTAATTGTCCTATCTAGATGGTATGTTCCTTTTGTAGTACTGTTGTATAGATCCTCTTCAACAAATATAATATTTTGTAGAAAGGTTACAATTATAAACTGCCTGATAACATTTTCTTTGAAAAGAACAACCTAATAGTATTACAAATTAAATGTCCCTTTAATATAAATTGTCTAATAGTATTAACAATTCAATTAATACATGATGAAATGAAAAGGTGCAAATTTGTTGACTGTTAGAACTAACAAACGATTTTATAATGGTACATATTGCAAATTCAGGCACCCAAAATATCCCTTACTTAGCAATACTAGAATGAAACATGCCTCCTCATTTCTTGCATCTTCAGTACTTCAAAACTTCCACCTCGCGATCTGAACTCCATATCCAATAGGTATTGCCTTTCTAATACTATATGTTCTTTGATATCATTGTCTTTCGATAGGTGAAAAAACTTTTTTCCATCTATAGGAAAAAAATAGAGTGAAATTAACCTAATGTATATATATATATATATATATATATATATATATATATGTACAACTTTGACAACAAATATGTACTATCACAGAGCTACATGAACACATTAAAATATGAAGCAAAAGATAATTGATAGATCACAAAATAAAATTATTAATTACGTCAACTTGAGGCTGTGAAGATCGGTAAAAGACTGAGAAGAGCTTGAAACAAGTTTTGCGAAAATCGTAACGATTAATTCATCAGGAAGCATGGTAAAATCGACTCTCTGTCTCTAGTGCTACATCTTGATACTTCACTGAGAAATTAAAAAAAATAATCCAACTTGTAAATATTTTTCATCCTCAAATTAAAAGTTACTCTATTGATGGATCTCTAGGTTTAGGGTACTCTACCTTGCTACTTATATATGGGACTTGAGGATCATTTCTCAAGGTGTATTTGGTTGGTTCTCATAACAAAAAAATTTGTTGTAATTTTATTCATAGTGTAGTGTTTCCGGAAAAATTCATGTGTAGTTATTATATTAGTACGTTTTTATTTGAAGAAAGAAAATTAGTTTGGTGTTAAGATTAACTACTTGATCGAGCAATGACTTTGCTATCACTTACCAAAATACGGAAAAATAGTGTATGAGGATTCAAATAAAAGTTTATGTTAGAACATTTTCTTATATTTAGTTAAAAATAATAGTGTAATGATAAGGGTCTATATTTGCCTTTTGTGCAGTATATGCCTTCTCATTATCTTTTTATGGCATATCTTTAGGAAGTTCAAAAGTGTGTCGTCGAGTTGATCGGGTTCTTGTTATGCAAAAAAATGTTTGTCGGAAGAAAGGGTCCCAATGAGATGTTGACAAAAGAGAAAGTGAAGAAAGAAAAAAGTGTGTTGGTGAAGACTGAAGGTTGTGTGTTTTGAAAGTTATCTTTTTTATAACGAATTTATGAATTGTTTATGATTTTAAATGTTATTATACATTTATGTTCCTTGAGATTGATATGTTATATCTTTAGAAGCGTTCAAGAAGATGCTCATGGTCTTGAACCATAGAACTATTTAGATGAAAACATATAATCCTAAATATGTTCACAATCGTGGTAATTAAAGGGAACATTATTTACCATGAAGGTTGTCATGTCAATTGAAAGTACATTGTAGTTCTATAAATGTTGATAAGTGATTATCATTCAATGACATTAGTATATAAAATGGTGATTCTTTATATACTGAACATGACCTAACTAGATGGAGCATTATATGGATTAGTTTTGTGTCATTAATGCTTCCAATGTGTCTTTGAATCTTATATATGAGACATGTAAGTTTTTCACATGATAAGTATATAATGTGATTACTATTAAAGTCCATTCAAATGATTGGAATAATATAGTAATTCGTTATGTACAACTTGTGCGGGAGAAATTTATATGTCAATATTATTATTGTCCCTCAATTATTTGAGTTATGATATTACTGGGCCCCTTGGTAAAGTGAAATTATATTGCATGCAATATAACTGATGTAGTTATACTTATAATTCACTTGAGAGACCAAGAAAATAATATAATGCAAAAATGACACGATCCTATTTTGCATATTATTTAAAATATCATGAGACAAGGATAGACACGAATTAAGTGGATCAAGCACGTAACGACTATGTCGTTTGGGAGACTATAATGTAGTGATAGAACCTCTTATAGTCCATAATATAAAGTATTTTATATTATATCCCAAGATGACGTAGATCCTCTGTAAGGTCACACCAACTGAACAGAAACAACAAGTATTTTACATTTTGAATGATGTATTTAATCTCATAATGTATGAGTTAAAATGCATGTGGTAAAATGTTAAAGTAATATGTCATGTAAATGACATGCTTAGATCATAAAATAAATTTATGAGAATATATGTGAATATTATTTTGTATAATGTTCGAGAGCATTATAAGAATAATAAATTAATTCATATTAGAATAATATAGTAATATTATTTACTCATAAATTAAATCCTTGCAAAATATGATTAGGGAATAACAAGAGAGTAATCATAGCCATTTGTGTAAATAATTAACACAAGTGTTGCTCTAGGGCTTGGCTATATAAAGGGGTATGTTTGAGATGAAAAATGACTTTTTCTCTCTCTTCGTACAATGGGATGAATAGTAATCCGTGAATAGTAACCCCTTTTTCTCCTCTCTTGTGTGTAGAAAAAAAAACTCCATTGTTCTTCTTTCTCTTCTCTTGCAAGGTTTAGCCACCAAATGAAATAGCTTGTTCATTGAAGATTGAAGATCTAGGTGGTTGGATCTAAGCTCTAACCTCTACATCCATCTATCTAAGGATGCTTTAGGTTGTTGTTTAGGTTCAAGGTGAACCAAGAGACAAGGGTGCTTCCATGGCCGAAGAAGGAAGACGACGGTTTCCAAGAGACCTAGAAGAGGAATCGACTCCTCTCTACGAAGAGATTTGACAATCTCTTTAGGTATAATCTTTTATCCACTCTTGTGCAAGAAATAAATGTTTTATTTTCTGTTTTGTTGATGCACAAGATGTGTTCGATGAAATGTCATAGTATAATCTTGCTTGCAATTGTTATATAAATAAGATCATTTGTGTATTGAGTTAAATAGAGGCAAAAATTTTAATTTTCGTCCCCTTGAACTTACACATGAAATCCCAACAAAGACAACAGTGGAGAAAGTGGGGACAATACTAACGAGATAATGTTTTATATTATATCGAGAATGTTCTCATCTAAGATGTAAAAAGACGCGCACTAACACCGAGGCGGCAAAAATTAAATGTTTTTTTACTAGTAAGTTTTCTACACCAGAATTCTAATAAAAGGTGTAAATGAGGGGCTGCAAAAGAATTTCACATCTTTCTCCACCGAGTGAATAATTAATAAGGGGTGTAGACGTCTACCATTTTTTTTTCAAATTGTCTAAATTGGAATTACTAAATAAAGAGTGTAGATTGTTGCTTTATACATCAGTTATTTAGCAAAACAGATGGGGAATTGGTCTGAAGGTTTTTGATTGTGGGTCCGATCCTTCTACACCTAATTTTAATATAATAGGTGTATATGAAGGGTTGCAGAAAATCTTTTTTCCCGTAGTGATTATTAGATAGATTTTAATTAGTAAAAAGAATAATTTGCCCATTACACGACACCAAGACAATATGGTTTAAAAATAGTTTATTATTTTATAATTACTTACATTTATTGAATTTTCAACATATCGGGCTAAATGAAAACTAAAATATATATGATTCATTTCAATCTATAATTTTATCTTTAATATATAAAGATTAGTCCTATTTCTCTTCACTGATCAAAAGTTAAATATATGTCCAGCACATAATGCATGTTCCTAATTCAATTGGATAGCCTTAAATTTCAACAACATAATATGAATTTCATATAAGTAACTGCTGTCCGATTTAAGTAACTTTGTTGGTCATTTTCAGTTTGAAATTTCGGTGTTAAAGCAAGTATCCTGCAAATACCAATTCAACACATGTTAGTATTTAACCAAATGAATAAGCATCTAATATTAAAAAAAATACGTCGTAATACTGAGCAGTATTGATTATATAACAGAAAATTGCAAAGATTTCTGTTTGTTTGTTTGTGCTACTATACTGAAGAAATTTACTCAGTTTACTGCTATCACTCGTTGCAACTATGAGTGTGAGCCTGTGAGGTTGTTCTCTTTCCAGTTCACTTGGAACTTCATTTGAAAGAAAAGAATATATTGCAACCATGATATACTTTACCGTGGACCCCTTGGGAACCCCAAAAAGTCACAACTCAAATTTGATTCACTGAATTGTCCCCATTAAGGGCCAGTCAGTTGATTCCCACTCACTGAACTTTCATTTTCAATAAAGTGATTCACCAACGATTTACAAGTTTGTGTGGTACATCAAGGTGCTTAAAAAAAGTGGTGTGTGATCATAGAATTTCTCAAGGTCGCTGAGCAAGATTAGCAACATAAAATTACCCCTGTAATGGTGTTGATACGATAATGGTCAGGAAAACGAATAGGGGCACAAGAAATTAAAATACAAGGCTACGATGAGTCGAAGACTATAGTGCAAAATAAAAGGCGGCCCAATCAAATATACAAATAATGAAGAAGGTTTTAATATCAAGATTATGCGCTATGCCCGTGTAAGAGGATATATGGCATTCGGCCCAACCACTCCATTTAATTAAAGGCCCAACCACTCCATTTAATTGTGGGCCCTGTCCTTCATTTAGTTGTTGACCCAACTATTCTCTACTGGCCCAAATTAATTCCTTTCATTGTGGGCCCGACGTTTAACAAGCCCGGAACCTTCAGGTCCAATGCAACATTTGCTAAAGTGACGTTGAAAAGAAGAAAAAAACACGGCCTACACCAACCCTACCCACTCGATTGATCCGTTAGGGGCACAGACCGCATAGACCGAGCTCAGCTGAGGTGAGGTGGGAAAATCGCTGCGGGAATTAATGAAAGGGGAAGTGAACACATTACTCTACTTAGACACGGTGCACTTAAGACCGTACATGATTATGAGTTCGAGCCTGTCACGGCTCCCGTGAGCCGGTCGCAGACGGATCAAGGAAAATAAATGTGCAGCATCATTGGCCAATAAAGGGATGACAAAGGTTGACACAGGCAGTGGGGCGATACGATACGATTTGGGTGATTGTGGATAGGTTGACAAAGGTAGCTCATTTTATTCCAACCCGAACAGAGGCAACGGGAAAAGACCTAGACGAAGCATTTATGAAGTTCCAATTCAAATACCACGGATGTTCTCGGACAATAATCTCTGATTGTGATACACGTTTTACATCAAACTTTTGGCAAAGTTTTCAAGAGTCGGTGGGCACGAAACTAAACTTCAGTTCCGCACATCATCCACAATCTGACGGACAATCAGAAAGGACGATCCAAACATTGGAGGATATGTTACGAGCTTGTGTTTTAAGTTTCAAAGGAATTTGGATTGATTACTTGCATTTGACTGAATTTGCGTACAACAATAGCTACCATTCGAGCATTGGAATGCCTCCGTTCGAAGCACTATATGGGCAATCATGTCAGACACCGTTGTGATGGAAACAAGCTGGGACTTACGTACCAACTGGACCTGAAATGATGCAACAAACAGCTGAAAAGACTCGAATTGTGTTAAATCGACTCAAAGCGGCTCAAGAACGACAAAAGAGATATGCAGATGTACGACGGAGACCTTTGGAATTTCCAGAAGGTGAACATGTCTGGCTCAAGGTGTCCCCAATCCGAGGAGTACATCGTTTCGGTGTGACTAGGAAGCTAAGTCCTCGTTACATTGGACCTTTCTAGATTCTACGACGAGTGGGACCAGTAGCATAGGAGCTTGCATTGCCTCCATCATTGGATCGAGTACATCCGGTATTCCATGTGTCGCAACTCCGACGTTATGTGCGGGATCCTTCTCATCATCTAGATTTCTCTGAGTTACGATTGGATGATACACTCGAATATCCAGAAGAACCGATGCAAATTTTGGATTGGAAAGAACAACGACTTCGGAATCGAACCATTTCATTGGTGCTAGTACAGTGGGGTCATCATTCAAAGAACGAGGCGACTTGGGAGTTAGAATCGAAAATCCGAGAGCGATATCCCGAACTATTCCATGAATCAGGTACTAGTTTCGTTCAAAGGATTGAACAAGGTTTTTAAGGAGGGGGAATGTTATAGTAAATAATTAAAGAAAACATTAGTAAGTAATTAAAAGAAAGAAGTAGTAATAAATTGTGTTGTAGTAGGACATTTAATGCATTTATGGTGTCAATGACCTTTCTATAATTTGAAACCTTACAAGGGGTTATTTGCAAAAATTTCATTTAAAATTGTAGAAAACCTTCTTTCTTTCTTTCTTTCTCTGGACTCTTCCTACCGCCACATAAGTCCTTTTTCATTTCTTTCTTCTTGCCTTGGGTTACAAACCAAACAATTTCATTTGTTTCTCTCTTGCCGTGGGGAAAGTCAAAGCCAAGAAACATTTCTTTGTGCTTGTTGTGTTCACACCATCAAGGTAATTGAATTGTTATGACTATTCTTCTCCTCACTTGCTGTTTTGGTTCCTTCTCTTTTCTCTTGCCGTGGGTGTGGTACAAAAAGGGTGCCATTAATTAAATGGTTGGTTTAACCAAATGAAAATAAGTATGCAACCTAATTATGCAACATAGGTGAGTTGTATTGTTATATAAATAGTAATTTAGAGTTCATGTTGTATGCAACATAAGTATGCAAAATAAGTAAGTGGTATGGTTACTAAATTATAATTTAGTGTTCATGTTGCACCAAATAACAAAACCTTAGTATAATTTGTGTACAAGCATGTTGTACTTAATTGAGATTATGTTGTGAATTGCTTCAAAGAGACTATGTTGGGTTTAATTGAAAGGTTATATTAGTTAAGAACCAAATTAAAGGTATACATGCTCTTGATGTTTACATTCAATTGTCATTTGTTCAATTACCAATTAAGATCAATTAAAATCTATAGTTCAAAGTCTTAAAAAGAAGAAGGAAAATATTAGCAAAACTCAAATATGTTATTATCTTGGTTTAGGTAGATTTACGGGGGATCAGGAGAGATTGAATACAGACGCATAACGATTCGATACGCAACGACTACTCGTCAGGTGCGTAGTTTTACTTTCGGAGTTACAAGAGGTTTGATTCTGAAATGTAAATATGATATGTTGCATTTTGATTATCCGATTGAATTGCATATTTTGGAACTTCATCATTCATGATTATATTGACTACTTGTATTGCATAATGGAGTTATCATGTTGTCTGGTTGCCTATATTGTTTGTTCCCCATTATTTTTGATCTTCTGGAATGATATGGAATTTTGCAAAAGAAAGGTAATATACGAAGGACGAGGATCGCAACCTGACTTCGCAAAACAGGATCTTTATGCGCATATAGAAACTGTCCCCTTCTGTGCCCAATACCGGTTGGGAAAGGGGAATATATTACTTATTTGGACCTAACGATGAGACGTTGGGTCAATGATTTTGATATGTGATTGTTTGAAATATGAAATGTCTCGAAATGATGTGAATTGATATGAAATCTGAACTGAACTACCAGACCTGTACTATTATAGTTTGTATTGTAAGAACCGCTTGATACCATATATACTCGAGACATATTATGTTCCTTTCTCCTCTTATTGTTTGATAATCGTTTTCATTTATTATATTGTTATATTATCATTATCTTTGCATATTGTGGATAATAAGTTTCAGGTACATGATTTCTTGTATATACGAAAGTAAAACTAAATATCGCACTGGGAAATTATATTTCTCATTATGTTGTTTATACATTTTTGCAGGTATTGGGTTCGATGTGTGAGACGAGTCAGTTGTCGTGTAGGCCTTTTGACCTTTTGTATAAATCATAATACTATATCAGTGTGTATATTTTGTGCATCGGGTTTTCATATCTGTTGTGTTGTTGATACTTGTGAAAATCCCGATTTCATGTTGTACCTTTTGTATATGAATACTTGTGGACCTTTGTTGTGTATGATCGTTTCTTGTTATAGTATTGTACCTTTCTAGTAATGTTACATCTGAAATGGTATTATGATCATGTGAATTGTAAATGCTATATTGATTATGTTTGATTGTTAGCCTTACGAGTACAGTTGTTCATGTATTCGTGGCGGGGATGTCATGCCCTATGTTTCGGGGTGTGACACTGCGTCCCAAACCTCCCGAGGTCCACACAGGCTCAGGGTGACCTGTTTACTTTTTCTTCATGCGCCTCACTCCCTAGCCGGACGAGGGCCACGAAAAAGGTGCCAACACTTCCCTAACAAATCTGGCACACATTTCTCTTCATATTATAAAACATCCCACCGCTAGCACCTGTGGTTCTTATTTACGCCATTTATGATTGATGACATTAGCATATCTGGGTTAGAGTTCTCAAAATCGTGTCTGCGTGTCTAAAAACGACACGGAACAACACAACACGATAAGGATACGACATGAAACACGACATGGTACTGTTCACATGTCGTGTCTTAAGCGTGTGCTTAGATTTCATACTGTAGAGCACAACACGACACAAAATGTTTATGAGGAGAGGCACGGCACGACACGAAAACATGGCACATAACGACAAGAGAACACGTCTAGACACGACACATTATTTAGGCACGATACAATGACACGGATAGGCACGAATAGGCACAGGTAGGCACGAGTAGGCACCGATAGGTACAGGTACGTAGGCACGGATAGGCACCGATAGGTACAAGTACGTAGGCACCGATAGGCGCAGAAGTTTAAATATTTTTGAGAAATTTTCCAGCGAGAGTTGTAACTTGTAAATTCGTTCAATCTCTAAAATAGTGTCAAGTGCCCACTGGGACGCTGACACAGTGCCAATTAATTTGTAAGCTTTTGCAAATACCTCTCACTAGCATTTTTGGTGAAGTTAACAAAAAAAAAAAATCAATTTAATAAAAAATAAGTTTATGCTACGTACAAGCTTATAATTTTCAAATTGACTTTTTTTTTTAAGTGCGATCATCAAAAGCTATCATTACCAAAACGTGTCAATGTATGTGAAGTGAATCAAATGGCGAATATTCAATTTACCGTACATTAATTGATGTACAAAGAATTTAATAATTAATTAATTATTTCTATAGGTTATATTTTCTTATTGAATCTTTAGTGGGTCTAAAATTAGAACTTACTCATAATGGATATTTTCTTATTTGCTTAATATTGTCGTATTAAATTGTGTTTTCTAGAGACCAATTGCACAATTATATTATTCGTATAACTTTATATAATTTAGACCATCAAAAAATCATTAAATTATTAATACGCATTCGATCTACACATTTTTTTTTGAATAAGAGATCTACACATTAAATGCCTCACTTCTCATGATACATATTGAACCCGTAAATAATATTTAATTTGATCACTTCAAAACGAATCTAATTTTATAATTGAAAATCCATTATTCAATATATATATTTATATCACGTATAAGTTCATATTTTATTGTAATTAATTAAATTAATTTCAACAGTATCGGCATGCACCTCTCCCCTTCATCAGAATGCCAATCCATGTTATGCTCTACCTTGGCCCAAGCACTGTATGTTCGTTCTCTCCTTGAGAGGATACCACCACCAACAACCACTGCCAAGGGAAGTCCGCCACATTTTCTCGCCAGGAGTTCAAGAAAATAAGTGTCATGGTTTTCATGTGGAAAAGCTTTTCTGAGGAGTAGGGCTACACTCTGTTCCACACTTAGACAGGAATGTTGGTGTGGTGCGATTTCGGATCAGCTGTCATTGCAACCTCAAGTGATCTGGTGGTAATGAGCATGCACACGACTTCCATTCTGCATATCCGGTAATACTCTTCTCAGTTGATCACACAGATTAATTTGTTGGAATTAATTTAATTAATTACAATAATATTATATGTTCATAAAATATATATTGAATAATGGACTGTCAATTATAAAATTAGATCCGTTACGAAGTGATCAAATTAAATATTATTTACGGATTCAATATGTGTAATGAGAAGTATAACTTTTAATGTGTAAATGCGTATCAATAATTCTATGATTTAGTGATGGTCTAAATTATATAAAGTTAATATGAATAATACAATTATATTATCGATCCCTGAAAAACACAATTTAGTACAATAATATTCTATAAATAAGAAATATCCGATATAAGCAAGTTTCAATTTTCCTACCTCTCTCAAAAATAGCAAAAAATTCAAAAAAAAATGTAAAATTCAATCTCCAAGTAGATTTCAATATTTAGATCATGTTCAACGGTTCGGATCGATCGTTGAATTTTTAAATTGGAGATAAGGTGTGGAGCATTAGGAGTTTGGTGCTCCATGCATGGAGCACCAAATCCCTCGTACTTCACATCTATTATCTCCTATTTGAAAATCTCAACGACCGATCCGAATCGTTGAATATGATCTACATATTGAAATGTACTTGGAGATTGAATTTTACATTTTTTTGAATTTTTTTGCTATTTTTTAAAGAGGTAGAAAATTTGTTAATCAAACGGTTTCTGAACCAACAAAAGTTGAAATTTTTCTACCTCTCTAAAAAATAGCACAAAAATTCAAAAAAATTTAAATTTCAATCTCCAAGTAGATTTCAATATGTAGATCATGTTAACGATTCGGATCGGTCGTTGGAATTTTAAAATTACAGATACGATGTGGAGCATTAGAGGTTTGGTGCTTCATGGAGCACCCTAGCCTATATATATATATATATATATATATATGTTACCGTGCTATGTAAAGTAAAAATAGTGTTTTACTTCGGCATAAAAAATCATACACCAACAAGTCAAATGACTAATCTAAGTTGTCAACATAATTAAGACATCAGAATCTCCTACTAAACCAATTTTGGAGCGCTTTTGAAGTTTTGTAGCTATGCTTTTTGAATTTTTGAACAATGAGCAAAAATAACACATTTTAATAATTAAAATTAACACTATTCTTGTTCATTTTTCATAAATTCATAAAGCATATAATAGCTAAAATAATATGCATAGTACACCACATAACGTACTATGCATATAGATATAGGTCATTAAATTGAGATTTAAGTTGCTCAATAAATTCTTCATATGAAAATATTATAGGAAATCAAATTTGTGATTTTTAGAGCTTTCTAGCTATTTTTTAAATATTTTTTAAAAACAGTCCAGATTTAATACTACAAAAGTGCCATTTCTGAGCTGTTTTTAAAAAATATTTAAAAAATAGAAAGAAAGCTCTAAAAATCACGAAATTTTATTCCCTACAAGATTTTGATATGAAGAATTTATTGAGCAACTCAATTTAATGACCAAATTAAATAAAAATGGGCGCATAGTACGTTATGTGGTGTACTATGCATATTATTTTAGCCATGCTCTATATATATATTTCAATAAATAGAGATTTAAATTGCTCAATAAATTCTTCATATCAAATTATTATAGGAAATCAAATTTCGTGATTTTTAAAGCTTTCTTGCTATTTTTTAAATATTTTTTAGTACAATCCAGATTTAATACTACAAAGTGCAATTTTTGAGCTGTTTTTTAAAAAAATTAAAAAATAGCAAGAAAACTCTACAAATCATGAAATTTGATTTTCTACAAGATTTTAATATGAAGAATTTATTGACCAACTTAAATCTCTATTTATTGGACAAATTAAATATGTATAGCCGCATAGTACGGAAAATGGTGTACTTTGCATATTTATTTAGCCTGGCTTATATATATATACATGGGAGGAACCAGTGGGGGGCTCGGGTGGGCCTTGCCTCCTCCTTTGGTCCATAAAAGTTTGAAACCTTTGTTTAATTTTTTTAATTAAATGATACTATTTTAGTTAAAATCTTGATTAAAATTGAAAATAATTATATATATATATAATAGAGAGAGAGAGAGAAGGGATCCGTAGCCTCCGTCATCAAAATAAATGAAAATGATCGATCTGAACTGTCAAAAATATTCTCATACTAAGGAAGACTTGGAGACCAAATTTTACATTTTTTTGAATTTTTTTACTATTTTATCGGTGGGGTTGAAAATGTATTTATCTAACGATCTACAGACGTCTAATTTTCAACCCATCCGATAAAATAGTCAAAAAATTCAAAAAAATATAAAATTTGGTCTTCAAGTTTATATTAGTATGAAGAATATTTTCAAAGGTCCGGATCAACGATTTTTATTGGTTTTGATGGCGGAGGCTACTGGAAGCTACAAAAAAAGGAAGCTACGATCTTCAAGGTTATCTAATTAGGTTTTATATATATATATCATGGTTTAATAGCAGTTCGTGCGGTTTAGTGGTGGAGGGTTATTTAGCATTTTAAAGGTGATAAAACGGTCAATAAACTACCATATCAATATTTCTATCATATTACTTTAATTCAAATTATATAAAGCATAAATTCTAAATAATACAACTTATATGCTTAGTAATAACATATAATAGTAACTTGTTATCACAAAATATTGAAAGACAAATATATTGAATAATTCATAAGCAAGTATCTTAGTAGTTTAGAAGTACAAAGAAAAAAATAAAAAAAGTCACCTAAAAATTGATGTGCTAAAAAGATAATAATTAAACAACAAAAACAGCTATATCATCACTAAAACCGCTATATTACTGCTAAAACCACTATATCATATCCACTTTAACCACTTTAACGGCAACTAAATCCGTTATATCGTCAGAAACCGCTAAAACCGCATTTTTCAATATATCTTGCATTATAGTTTTAACAACGCCACTATATCGTTGTTTTATCGCCGCTATTTAAAAGCTCGATATATATATATATATATATATATATAAAGAGAGAGAGAGAGAGAGATGGAGAGAGAGAGGGGAGACATAGGCTAGTGTGCTCCATAAAGCACCAAATCCCTAATGCTCCACATCGTATCTCCAATTTAAAAATCCTAACGACGATCAGAACTGCTAAACATGATCTACAACATGAAATTTACTTGGAAATTGAATTTTACATTTTTTTAATTTTTTTGCTATTTTTTAGAGGGTAGGAAAATTGAAACTTTTGTTGGTTCAGAAACCGTTTGATTAGCAACTTTTGTACCTCTTTAAAAAAAATAGCAAAAAAGTTTCAAAAAATGTAAAATTCAATCTCCAAGCAGATTTCAATATGTAGATCATGTTCAATGGTTCGGATCGATCGTTGAGATTTTCAAATTGGAGATAACGAATATGGAGCACGAGTGATTTGGTGCTCAATGGAGTACCATAGCCTATCTCTCTCTCTCTCTCTCTCTATATATATATATATATATACATGGGCGAAACCAGTGGGGGGACCCGGTGGGCCCCGACCCCTCCTTTGGTCCAGAAAAGTTTGAACCCATTTTTTAATTTTTTAATTAAATTTAATTAAATGATAATATTTTAGTTAAAATTTTGATTAAAATTGAAAAATATTTATTACAAATTTGTATCATTTGATCAAAATTAAATTTTGACATCTTTATAACATTAAAATTATAATAAACTTACAAATCAGCTCCCCTAACTCTGTGTTCTGGTTTCGTCCCTGTATATATTTATAGTGAGGCTAGGTACTTGACCAAGTCTAGCATCTTCTGTGTTTGGGCGTCAAATCTCATATATGAACAACTAAAATTTCGATTTAATAGAAACAATCCACCAAGTAATCATGATCGCCAATCAAATTTTCAATTCAATTTTGTTGCTCATTTCGATCTAACCTATTTTGTTTGATTGCTTTTACCAACAGTACTCCATTGGAGGGGGGCGATTTGATTGTCGCGCTTGGGTATCCATTTCTGAAAAGTTCAACGAAAGTAATATCTTGAGGGAAATCCTTTACTCAATCAAACCTACGATGAAAGACAGAAGTCCACCCGTGGAAGATAAGGATTTACCGATGGAGGTTGAGAGCTCTTTGAACAACAAGAGGTATCTAATAATGCTAGATGACGTGTGGAAAGAAGATGTCTGGGAGCGACTGCAGAAAGCATTACCCGATGCGAACAATAGTAGTCATATTATAATTACCACTAGAAATGTTGATGTTGCCGCGACCGCTGATCGTAATACAAAATCGTACTTACTTTGTTTCCTAACAGATGATGAGAGTGTAACTCTAATCTTCAGAAAAGCTTTCCAACAATTTATACCTCCTGAAAACTACCCTCCTTCCCTCAGGGATGTCGCACAATGATTAATAAAAAAATGTGGTGGACTACCATTGGCTTTGATTGTGTTGGGCGGTATCCTCTCAACGAATGAGGACACCTTTGCTGCATGGAACAGGGTATGTGAGACCATGAATTGGCACGATAAAGATGGGGAGAAGTGCACGAAGGTCTTAGCCATAAGTTACGAGCACTTGTCGTACCATCTACGAAAGTGTTTCCTCTATTTTGCTTCCTTTCCTGAAGATTATAACATCTCAGCAAAGCACGTGACTAGAATGTGGGTGGCCGAGGGATTGATACCAAAACATGGAGCAGGATCATTGGAGGATCAAGCTGAGAAATGTCTGCAAGAGCTTGTGAAAAGGTACATTCATTCATTTCAATTTAGTTCAATTTAGTTTGAAGGTTGCTATATCACATCACTACAACAAACAGAGGTACTTGCGATCGGTAAATCGATTGCATGCATAAAGCATATTAGACGGTCACAAATGCCTACCTGAGATGCGCTCTGGTCCCTCTTGAGTTGGTCGCACTTCATCCCTCGTAGATGGTATCTGATGATGGCATTTGTTCGCTGAATGACGTCAAAACGGTAGCAGGTAATCACATTGTGCCGCCACTTTTCCGCTCGCAGAGTACATGGTCGCACAAACAGGATTCGCTTGTTTTGAAGAGTCCCGTGTTGAAAACGATGGAATGTTTGATTTTACCATATTTCTCTCATTTTGATTTACCATTTGAACAAAATTCTTTTATATTATAAATTGATCCAGCATAATTTTATAGTACAAATTAGTCTTACAAAAGAAAAAAAGAATCAAAATTCGTAGAAATAAAAATGACACTGAGGCCTAAACATATACAACATCTTCCACTACTACAAATTTAGCCCTTAAAACTGGACCAAAATGGTCTTTAAAACTGGACTAAGCGTCGTTGTTATATAATGGGCTTTTAAAAGTTACAATGGCCCGATTTAAAATGTTGGACCTTTAAAACTGGACAGCAGAGGAGCAGCTGCTTTTAAAAACATTTTTAAAACCAGACTAGGACTTATTCACCCACTTTTAAAAATACATTAACACCAGTCCCTAAATTCCAGTCTGCTTTTAAAAGAACCCTTTAAAATTGGACTCATTGTTCAGTCCGGTTTTAATGGCTTCAAAATGTATCAATTTATTAAATTTTATTGCGATTGAAATTGGTCAAATTGGTCATGGTCGGTGTTAAATGGGGGATTTAAAAGGATTTTCAATTTTTTTTAAAATGACCTACAATCTTAGAAATTTCCTAAAAATGATCTAGCATATAATTTTAAAAATAACCTAAAATTTTAGAATTTGTTCTAAGAATGACATTAGATATTATTTTGTTTAATAAAAAATCATCTAATTTCACATATTTTGTAAAGCTATGATTATTAGAATGAATATTTGTTAATTTCAACAAAATTAAATAATATGAAGAAAAAAGCTAAATCTTCTTCAAATCTCTTCTTCAATATTCTTCAAAATAAATCTTCTTCAACTATTCAAATCTTCAAATCTCCACTAATTATTAGATGGTTTTTTCAAGTAAGATTTTGATTGTTGAGAGATAGAGAGAAATGAGAGATGAAATGGAAACTAAAGAGTTATAAAGAGATGATAGAGGCAAAAGAAGCGAGCAATCCGTGGGTATTATCTGAGTGGTTAATGAGCGTTGGATTGATTTCAAATAAACGATGCAGATTAAAGAGTCACATGTCAATCCATGAGAAAACTTCTAAAATCGGACCCTGCAAGAATTTCGCTGTTAAATACACCTTTAACACCGAACTGATGCAGCAATTGGTTTTAAATACCCCTTTAACACCAGAGTGCTCTAGCCATCCGGTTTTAAATGTAATCCTTTTAAATCGGAGGGCACCAGGGGTCCGATTTAAAAGGGTTTTATTGCGAATGAAAAACACCATCCGCTTTTAAAGAGTGTGTTTAAAAGCGGCCCCTCTGGGAGAGTTTAATTTTAACGTTCCAATCCAAAAATTATGTAACTTTTAAAGCCGAAGTTAAGTTAAAGTTCGGTATTTAATATAAATCTGATTTAAAAGGATCGATTTTAAAGGTGTTTTCTTTAGTAGTGTTATGTTGAGATTGAGACATCAAATTCAATAAAAAAAAATTATGTAGTACATGTTATATGTTTAATATATCAAATACTGTCAGTAATATTACATTGTGTAGTATAAGATATGTCATATAAATGTGATTAATTAAGGAATGGCATAATTTTGTGCAATTCAAGAATTAAGGTACAACCCATAATACCGATATATTAAACTAAGAAATTGTAATTCAAATATAGCCTCCGTGAAATTATTTAAGACATAAATTAAACAAGGAGTGCAAGCATAAACTTACAACCATCTCTTAAAGCCTTCCGTATTTTGCCACTCAAGCAAGTCGAGAAGTCGGTGAAGACGATCGAACGTCACCTCGGTGCACTAGCGGATCCTTCCAAGCAATTCCCAGTGCCAAACTTTTCTTCAAGGTCACCAATGAACAGAGAAATAATATATTAGTAATGGAGAGATAGAGAGAAGCCTATGCACAACACATGTGCCCTAACATAACATACCGGTAATGCTTGGAGACACAACGTCTTTTATACTAGTGAAAACGTATCTTAGAATGATACCATAATTTATATCAAATATTCTTTGGAATATTTGATAATATATTATATCTAATTCTTTTTCAAATTATCATATTAATTATTGTAAATATGTTTCCTAAATTTGTATTGTTTCGTACACAAGTTAGAAAGATAATCGACAACATAATGCAAGATTTTTCTGCGGAGGTCTCTTGCGAACACAATAAATCTCTTTGTCGTAGGAATTGACTTGGATGCAAACTTGACAAGAAACCTGCCAAGCCACTTTCGGCCGCAAGGGGTGGCTATTGCGGCCGCAATTGAACTACTGGATTTTCAGCAGATTCTTTTCATGTATATCCTGATCTCTTGCGACCGCAAGACAGTTGCGGATTTTTTTGTTTTGCTTGGACTTTGATCCAAAACCTTTGGATTTAGTCCAAACAATATTTCTAACTTTATATTAACACTAGTACTAGTTTAATTAATCATAATCGGTCCATCAACAATTATAATTAATTCACATTAAATTTCATATGTAGTTGTATCCAGAATATTAGTGAGATATATAGTATGTCGTGTATAAATTAATCACATTTACAAGTGTGTTCCTTTTGATAGGTGAGAGTGTGCGATATATTAACAATATAACACGTAGTCCAAACTTTATTTATTGGATTTGACGTCTCAATTCCAACAACCTCTCACATAGACAAGTGTGATCATTTTGATTATATATATGTGAATATGCTGATTACTTTAGCTTTTATGTCTTTCTTTTCGTACTTCTTAACTATTTCGGTGCACCAGTTGTACCAACAAGAGACATAAGTGATGTCGCCATATATTCAGCGTGGCTATCCCGATTTAAATCACAATGCCAAATACAAGCTGGATGACATGAATTAGATTCTGGACATATAGTTCCAAGATTACACGAGAGTGTGATTGTACGTGCCTATTTCCAAATGGGTCAGCCTTAATCTTTATTTTAGTGAGGTCAAAATTTTAAAGAAAGATATGAATGATATTTCAAAACATAACATGCATATATCACAACATGTTGCAAACTACGTAGAACAATTATTTCCCCAACACACTCCCACATTTTCCACAAACATTGTGGATATAAAAATATGTACTTTTATTTGTTCTATCTTTAACTCATTGTTTTGTATTCTTTTTCTTGTATGCTACTAGGAAACTTATATACAAATATTTCTGTCTTATTAAGTTTCTAGTATTATTATGCATGGCTCATTTAATGTCACAATATTACTTGAATAATCTAAATACTGATTCATTATATGCACTAAGGTGACATATTTATGAAATCATGCATTTAATTATGAAATCAAATTTGGTAGCATCTCCAAAAGACTTTTTCAACATCTGATACGTGAATATTATTCTTTTGTTCACAATAAATCCTGATCTCTTATCTGCATTGTAAAAGATCGTATTCTAAATACCTATTTTCTAAGAATTTTCTCAATCATGTCGGCGTATAAAATGATATCCTTGTGTGTATACATCAACATATTTTATGCCTATAAGGCTTATAAATACTTAATTTTGTTGCTTTTAAATTTATCAAGGACATTTATCTTAATCTTTATTCTTTATTCACTAAGACATATCTTATTAATGTTTTACTTCCATAGGATCTGAATAATCTGATTTATGAAATTTGACTATAGAACCAAAAAGCTTCCAAAGTCTTGAGACGAAATTAGAACAAAATTAGAGCTTTGGTCCGAGATTTTATTCTAATTCATGTTTTTCTTTTCAAAAAAATAGTTAATTGATCTTAGCAAAATCTTATCATTTATCATATCCCCCCTCCCACAAAATCTATACCCTCAAAGAATTTTGTGTTTTGATCTAATGTCTCAATTATTTGTGTTCTTTAGGTTTGTAATAATAGTCAAGTACGTCTTTAGTGATAGTTATACCTCTTCAAATGACAACTTATATTTGTTATGTTCATTTTTTACATCTTTAGTAATTTACGATTTTTAAAGAGTCTAGCTTTATTTGAACATATCCATATACCTTCAAGATTTAAATATACATTCAAATCATCTTTATGATTTAATAAGATGTCTTTAGTAGGTATTTCAAAAAATATGTTACTTTATGTTGTAGTACTTTAGGCTTGTTATTATAGATTTCATTTGTGGCTTTAATTGTATCATTATATCTCTCTTTATTGCGAATTAAGACAATATAAATGACATAAAATCATTTAAAATCAATTATTCTCCAAAATTCTTAACTTTAATGATGGTACTATTATATATCCATATCTTTATTAGGTGTCAAAATAATATTTTTATCCTTTTCAATTATTCATATTAAATGGACTATAGATACTTTGTATTACATGACATCTATCATTCTGTTGGACTCATATTTCATCATTTTGATTTGTTGGTTTGACAAAATCCATTTGATAAAAAAACTTGATCATATATTTCGCAGCTTGACGGTTAATTTTATCACAAAAACTTTTGTATTAAATTTTGCAAAATATACTAAATGACAGGCTTCACCTTAGAGGTGTACATAAATGAAAATTGAAGTTGTTCTATTTTGAATTATAATGAACTTAAATTTTATTTCAAATTAAATAAATCTTAGCACTTGTCTTAATTAGAAATAGAAATATAATTGTGATATATATTAAAATTTTCATATTTCATCCTTACAAAAATATTGCATATATGATATTACTTAAATATTGTGTTTTTAAAGATATTTAAGTTTACATAATTCATACAAAATTAAAACATTTAATTTTCTTAAATAAAGATGCTTTATATCACATAGATTAAGTAATTCAATTTTCCATAACAAACTTGATGCCTTCATTTGAATCATCTATTATTTTGCAATAATAATGCATAAATTTTAAAATTAACTCTTTAAATGTCAAACCAACCTTTAATTTTTTTGTTAGAAATTTTACATGCGCAACTAAGGTCAAATTACAAGGCGAAAGCATTTTCAATCAATAATTTTAAGTAAAATTTTCAGACCTTAATCACCTAGCCAAGAGTTAGAGCAAGCAATTTCTAGAAGTAATAGAGCAATTCACAAATCAAACAAAAACCAAAGTAATAAAGAGATAGAGTAAAGAGAGAGCAAGAGTAATCAAAAGAACTAAAAAAACATGCGATGTAACGTGGTTCGACCTATCAATCTACTAGGCATATGTCCACGGATCTCCCGGAATCAAATCTTCCTTCCGGGCCGATTTCACTATCAAAAAGAGTGTTCTTTATAATTTCGGAGCTGATCTTTGATTTCTTCTACACAAGCAAATTAATCAATCTTCGTCTCCTAGATCAATATAGAGCAACACCACTCTATACGGCTAAAGTTTTGTCGATTCCCGTAAAGTTACCAAAATTTAAAACTTCCATGGAACTTTCGTACTGTAAATTTTACAATAATATCCTTTTGGTCCTTGGAAGAAATACCAAAAACAATTCTAGTCGAAGTAACGTTCAATTAGAAACTTTATTGTCCATTCTTTTTAGAAAATTATTTTGCGATACACTTTGTCATAGGCATGTCGCTATACGTGTTAAAGAGTCGTTGTATGAATGTTAGATGAGTTGTTCCGTATGTTTGTGCTGAAAAATAATTGCATGTTAAGTGTATTGAGTATCGTCAATTATTTTTTCAATTAACTGCAGTATTTCTTTTGCGGCGCAGTGAAAAATAAAATGTATTGTATCTTGAAAAACTGAGAATTAAATTTCAAAAACCACATAAGCGCGTTGTATATGATTTGTTGGAAATTTTGGGTTGTTTGTAAGTAATGCATATCATATTTCATTAGTTCTATATATAAATTAATATGATATTTATAAAGTTATAAATTGTATTTTACTTTCCGAAATTTAAAAGTACAAATTATTTTTCAAGCTAGGTTGTCAAACTAGTATCTTCACCAACCAACAAATCTCGTTTATACAATTTTCTTTTGAAGTAGGATCTATACAAAATTCGTGCAAAATTGTTTCTTAATTTTGGAAAATTTTATGAAAGCGAAATTGATAGAATATTTGTGATTAGTTTTATTTTTTCGTTATTATTCTATGTGCAAACTTCACATAAAGAACGAAATGCGTACTTGTAAGTTACAAAAACAAAAGTTCCTGAATTTTACATGGAAAACATTATATGTACCACCTCATTAAATTCAAACAAAATTATCAGAGTCTGGTCCTCTACGTCGCAGCACGTTGTAGGATTTCCTGTGCTACGCGAATTGATCGTCCAATAAATATCATGTGTTGCAGAGGTTTTGCTAGGTTCGAATCTCGTTGCATCCGAACGGTAAATCCTCCGTGCTGCTTGTAGCAGAGTTTCTGAACTAAAATTACCTCGCATCATCAAACAAATAAATATCGTGTGATTTTTACTTGTGATTCGTCTAAAATTAGCCAACGATAGTAAGAGCAACGTAGCGCAAAGTGTTGGGTTACGAACAGTTCAAAATCCGTCAATTGGCCTAAGCAGCGGAAAGACCGTAAAACAAAAAATTTTACATCTGACTTAAGCCGAGGATTAAGCGGGGTATGTTGGATAAACCACAGAGGGTGTCCACCTCCCGTTTATCCCTAACATCAAAACCCTACTTAATTCCTAAACAGATCTACTCCTTAACTGAATTCTAAAACTTTAATCTACTTACAAATTAAATAGATTAATATAACATTAATACCTTGATCCAAATTCGAATTGGACCGCAGAAGACTCGGACGGCCGAATCACAGACGCTCTTCTCCTCGGAGTATCAGACGTCTGATACCTCTACCAGATGTCCACCAGGATGACCAGAGAGCGGCTTACTTCTTCTGCCAGAAATACCGAAAGCCGCGATATACCGCAAAAACACTATTCACCGAGATAAGGACTAAATGAATATCTTTACGACTCGCAGTTATTAAATATGAAATACCTCTCCTTTCGCAAAAATACTATTTTTCCGAATCCCGTAAATAACCGTATACGAGAAAGAGAGAAAGTATATTTATCGATACGAATCCGAGTTAACGAGTACGAATCGATTTTTGGTATATCTTTCTTTCTCTCTCTACCCCTCTATTTATAGCAAAATGAGGAGGTGCCAAATTACCAAAATACCCTTGAAATTTGTGAAAAGACAAAAATGCCCTTTGAATTTGTGCATGTCGGCATACACAAAATTCTTGCCGACTTACCATTTTGGCATGAGCCAAAATAGTCAAAGTGCCACATTTCATTTTACATGTTGGCATGTGGAAAAAATTTTGGCCGACATCTTTTGGTACATGCCATGTTGGCATGGCAAATGAAAATCCATTTCATTTGACCATATCACCATGCCGACATGCCTTTTGTTTTTTTTGTTTTTTTAATTTATTTATTTTTAATTACGAATTTAATTAATTTTTAATTAAGGTTTTAATTTGATAATGACTTTCATTCCAAATTCAAAACCATAATCTATAATTAAAATCTAAATTAAATATATATAAATATACATAAACATATAATTGTTCTCAACAATTATATTTCTCAGGGTTTGGTATTTGTTTGGTTGCGGTATGATTTTATACAACGTATCGTATACGTTTATAAATTCAACCGTTGTTTTTGCTTGTCATCTTATATGACATATATAATTTAATCATATCATATATAATTAATTATAATCATCATAATATTAATTATAACTATTTATAATTAGTCATTAAGATTCTCTGATTTAGCTCCTATGCGGTGTGACCCAATAGGATCTGTGTTATGTTGGTAAATAGAATTAAAACCATTTTAATTTCTATAATCATAGGAGGCATCTGACATCTACGCTATGACCATCCAATTACACAGACGATGTTGTACTTATGCAATATCACGATCCACTAAACATTTTAGTCGTGTTAATTCTTTCGTCTCACAGTATCAGATTAGTTTCAAGGTAGGTGTGTGTCATTCTTGCAAACTTAATGTTTTCTCGATCTTGAGCAGACTTATCAAATATAATTACTCTTGTAATTATACCGCATGCAGATAATCTTACTCTATCAAGGGGCCCAGTGATACTGTAACTCGTATCAAGATACGAGGGACAATAGTACTTTCAGTAAACCATCACTACCTCAACTAAGCTATGTATACCGAAAAGTTACCGTTATGACTGCGTTTTACCGACAGCGTTAGATAACAATCACACATACACATCTCTTAGTAGGAAAGATGAATACCTCATACTTTAGAACTTAACACTGAATGAAAACATTAATGACACGTACACAATTCCATTTAATGTTTCATTCGAGGTCTGTCAAATATCATGTTCCTCTAACATGTATTCATGTGATTAAAACGACATCTCATGTCTATGGTTTGTAAAACTTAACCATCTTTTAATCCACATTCTAACCTTGTAACGGTAAATTAGTGTTCCTGCTAATTACCTTGGTTAGAGACTTTTAAGAGTATATATCATCTGTATTATGAAGTTTCACAATTTCAGTTATTGACTCAAGTCAGATAAAGGAATAATTCATAAATTCAATAATACTCAAGGTAACAAAATGACAGTTTAATTAATCACTCAATTCATGAACAAAGCTTTATGATAATTTATCGTATTATTGACTTCTAAATTATTACAAACTAACACAAAGCACAATATAACTTCGTCTCAGACGTCATACATGTCTACAGTAAGTGTTCGTTTTTATGAACTTTTTGAACGGAAGACATATATGGAGCGTTTCATTATATTTGATCTTAACCTATCTTTGTGATGAATCGATTGGATCTACTAACTTCGAAACAAAAATAGGATCTTTTATTTTAATGCCAACTCGTATGAAAATATTGATGTAGGTGCTTGGTTCAAGTCACTAAGGAAGGCTGGAATGATTATTGCAAGTATTGCCGTATGCACGATCTTGTACGCGAACTAGCTATCAATAAAGCTAAGGAGGACAACTTCTTCACTGTATTCTCCAAAGAAGGAGATGGTGGTAAGCAACAACTGCCTCCCAGTCGCGTAGCACTGCAATTTTTCATTCCTACAGAATATGACATGCATTCAACAAACACCCGCTCGTTACATGAGTGAGAAAGACATATCCTCCTACAAAAATTGGCTTGAGGGTTTACTCCACTTGAAATATTTGGGTTTTAGACTCTGCGGGGATATAAGTAAAGGATTTGAGACCATTTCGTTTAGTGGCTTGAAGAGTCTAGAAACACTTGATTGCACGGGAACAGAAATAAGTGACAATCCTTCTTTATGGGAAATTCCAACATTGAGACATGTAATCACAGGTATTCAGTACTCATGGCCATCAAATTGGGATCAGCACAAAAATTTACAAACATTAAAATGGGTTGGTCTAGACGACATTCCTACATTAGAACGTGAATGTAATGTCAACTTGCGTACTCTGAAGATTAAAGGCCAAAATAGGCATATTGTTGAAGAAAGATGGCAAAGACTCCGAACTTTCTTATCACGAACGGAGCATTTGGTCTCCCTCACTGTGAGGACACCTGGCCATATTGTGCCATTTCTAGGTGTTGGCACAAGTGGGTTACCATGTCATGAAAAAATACAATCGTTGGACCTCGGGGGGAGGTGGGCAAGAGATTTATGTACTCCAAGTGTTGAGATGTTCCCAAAATACCTCACCAAATTAAAGCTTTATCGTTCTCGTCTTGAGGAAGATCCAATGCCCATATTGGAGATGCTGCAAAGCCTCAGGATACTTTACTTGAAAAGGTCGTACATGGGAACAAAGATGATCTGTTCGACAAGTGGATTTTCTAGCCTCCACAAACTGAAGCTTCAATTCTTGACCGAGCTAAGAGAATGGGAAATAGAAGAGGGAGCTATGCCCGTCCTCCGTCACCTCGAAATAGAGTACTGTCCCAAGCTGGACACACTTCCCGAACTACAAAATGTGCCAAGTCTTCAAGAGCTATTAGTATTTGATGCCTCAGAGCAACTGCACGAGAGGTCGCAAACAGAGGACCGATACAAATTTGAGCATATCCCATCAGTCCGCATTACAAGGTGAGATTATCTCATACTTCTTTCACTTTAATTTTAACTCTCTTGTTTCTCGGTTCATATATTTTTTGTGTGGCTGCAACATTTCATTTTTTATTGTCTATAATTTCCTCTTCTTTTTATTGGATGCATGCTCTACTCATACTTATTGCATTAATTAACTATATATATGTCGAACAGGCCAGCATGGGATTTTTTCTTTTCGGAGGCCGATCCGATGAATCATTATCCTCCGAAATACTTCATGGAGCGAAGTAGCAATCGCACGATTCACACAACTTTGAAATTCGCACGTGCAAATCTCGAAATTCTATAAACAATTTGATTACTACTTCACTGCATAAAGTACTTCACCGAATGTGAATTCCGATCGGATCCCCTTCGTGTCTTACTCTTGGTAAGATGCTTTTTATTTTGTTGGTATTTGTGTTTGTTTTTGAGAAAAAGACGGAGCTCTAGCCTCCAAATTGTTATTTGTGTTTGTGAACATTTCATAATTCATACGTTGCATTGTTGCTTGGTTTAAATTTTTAAATTGTCTGTAATATTGAACTATATATTTGGATGGAATATTTGAATTTGATTTTGTATCTGAATGAATGATCATTGTGATATATATATTACTTCAAAACCTTGATTCGAAATAAGGGTTTAAAACAGCGGCCAAAAGAGCAATATATGCTTCATATATACATCTTACATGACCTTCTAAAAGAGCGTGGAGTATAAAATAACACTTATAATGTTTATACAGGCTATACATTGCATAATATTTTGTATCTTTTGAAATCTTTGATCAACATCGTCACAAGAATTATTTTCAAGAGATCGGTCCCTTGTCTTAATTAAAGACATGCTATTACAACCAATTCATCCTGAGCCACAAGTTAACTTGTTTAATTGCTAAAAAAAACCACAACCGTTCATTATGAGCCAAGTGGTAGGCAATCTAATCTTTGATAGAAAAAATATTTTTATAATAGAATAATGTTTCGTAGATATTAATATTGATACCGACTCAATACCGATGTTATTATGCATATGTAGTTGATTTACTATGTATATTATTTGAGTTATTATTCATGTTATGTTATGTTATTATTGTACTGACAAAATTATTATGTATGTTAACAAAATAATGTGCATAATAACTCAAATGACATGCATAACTATTTCAGTACAAAAAGTAACATGCATAATAAATCAAATAATGTGCATAATAACTCAACTAAATGTGCATAATAACATCGATATTGATAGTCGATATCAATATTAGAATCTGCGTATCGCTCCCTTTATAATAAATAATTTGAATTTGATTTCTCGAATACTTTTATTTGCGATTAGTACCACAATCCAATGTAATGGATTGTATATGATTTATATTTAAAACCATCTTTTATGTATACGGGCTTGTATATCTTGAAGATCTGTACGACAACAAAAGTAAAACAGAGATGCCGCTTTTAGTGGTCAACTAGTGCAGCGTGTTCTTTCAGCAAAATGCCTTCGAGTAGATTAATTACATAACAATTAATTAATTCAATGGATTGAATTGTAGTAGTAACAAATCAATACATATGTGAATGACCTTCCCTCTGAGAAAAAAAAGATTAATTTCAGAAATGCAGAATGGTTTATTTTATTCAATGCCACACAACAATATCAGTTATGAAGGATCAAACAATTCAAGTAATTAACTTATCTGTCAAACAATTCAAGTAAACAAATCAACTAGGAGATAGGAAGAGCCACAGTGTCTGATAATATTTCCTAGAGAGAGCGATGTCCCCACTAACAACCATTTTCAATTTCGGCTTGATGTACATAAAATAAAAAAAATGATTTGAATTTAATTTCTTGATAACTTTTCTGATTATTACATACAACTAATATATAAATCTATTAAGAATATTTCTCCTTCTCACCAGTATGAGATTGATGCTCGTGAGAAACCAAATGACAAAAAAGAGGAAAATATCCATGAAAGCAGTTCACTCAATTAGAGTGAAATAAACAAAGAAAATTTAAGATTAAAAAATAATTTCTTATAAATTGTCACACACAGCTTTGGTAAAGTCGGTAGTGGATGACGTACCACCTAGGTCTGTTGTACGATATTTCCCTTCTGAAATGGTTTTTAGAATTGCACCATGGATTTGATCAGCTTGGCTATTGAAATTCAGATGCCTTAGCATCATGACTGCACTCAGAAGAAGAGCTGTTGGATTTGCAAGACTCTGAAGACAAATAAACATAAAATATATAAGAATACTAAAAAGAGTTATGGTCACTTCAAGAGTTTACAAATCTTTGTCGGTCAGGTTTGAAACGGGAACGAATCTGGTGCCTCGCGGCACCATTCCGCACGGATCGGACGCCCATAAATTAATGCGTTCTAAGCAACGAACGATCGTGATTTGATTCAAGGGGTCTGTATTTTTAAAGTTTATTTGCACGAATCTTGACGCAATCGAATGGTCCAAATTCTCTGCTCGTCATGTGCCTAGCGGCACAAGATCTGAACTCGGTTTGAAACCCGATAGGGCGTCCTCTTTGAATGTTTAAAGTTGGGATGTTTGACCCCCATCTTTATCTCAAAGAAATATCTTTATCCATCAGTGAAATAACCAATGAACTAAGGGGTTTAGAGCAGCTTACCTTTCCGGCAATATCAGGCGCCGATCCATGTACCGCCTCAGCCAGGCAGATACCACCTTCACCGATGTTGCAACTAAAATTTCAAACAAAATGAAAATTCAGCTTAATGTTTGAATAAACATGCTAGAAGTTTGTGATGCAAAATCTCCCCTTTCCCAAAAGCTATAATTTACTAAGCAAGGAACCGTTGTGGCAGGCAGCAGGAAATATATACACTTTTTGGATTGCACAAAATGCATCATTTCATACACAACAGTATTGCACTAATTAGTGGACAATACGGATGGCACTTCGGCATGAATTGGTTGCACTTGGCAGAACCAAGGGCGCAATGTCAAACCTTATTGGATTAGTCGATTTAAATGCCCCCAAAATGGTTTCATCCTAATCAATTAAATTTGGCTACATACAAGTGTGATTGTGTCAAGCAACCAACTTCTAGAGGATTAGTTATTATAATTCAAAATTGATGCAAAGTTGCAATACTAAATTCAGTATATTGCCAAAGAAATTGGTAAAAGAATACCTGGGCGTCAGACCTAAGCCACCAATAAGACCAGCACAGAGATCGCTGATGATATCACCATACAAGTTCGGCATAACCAAAACATCAAACAAAGCTGGGTTCTTTACCAACTGCAGCAAATAGTATTGTAATGGGATAAATAAGTTAAATATAATAGCAAAAAGCATACAAAGATGCAATTCCATATACTAACCATCATACAACAGTTGTCGATGATGACTTCTTCGTATTCTATATCTGGGTATTTTTCAGCCACCTCTCTGCAACACTATATTAAACAGAAATGTATTTAAGAAGTAATCGAATAGAAAATTTAGCAACATCGACAAAAAAAAAAATCATTGGAAGGAAAACAAGTGCTAACAACCCTGCTAACAGACTCTTAAATAATGCGATATGTGTTTTAATCGTAACTACAGTAAATTGATTTTGCATGTGTATTTGAACAGAAGTACAGTAATAAAAGAAAATTATGACCAGCTTGGTCAGTTTAAGAATCTCAACCTGACCCATAAGACAGCAACTCTGGGGATAATTGGTACAGGAATAAAACTTGAATTGGATTTATACTGTAGCTAAAGATGGCAAGGGTCATATACTTCATGATTAGATTCACAAAACCTGAACCTAAAAGGAACTTACCCATTTTGAAAATAAAAATCGGTGAAAACTGAAACCCAGCCTGACAGACCCCAACAGCACTTCAAAGTTCAAACTATTAAAAGCCAAAATCTCGACAGTGATCACTAAGGGTGCATTTGGCATCATTTATATATTTTTTTCAGTTTTAGTAAAACCAAAAACAAGTTTCTGGTTTTTCTAGTTTTGTTTCCAAAAAATTTATTTTCAATTCTAAAAAAGTAAAGAGATATTCTTCAGTACTTGCTCAATTTCCAAATTGTGACAAAGATTTGAGGATATCTATTCACAGTATTTTGTCAAAGTAGAATTTTTTTGAAATTTAAGTTACCAGTTCCTCGAGAGTGAAAGTCATTCAGATCTTAAACTCTAGTTCAACATATCTCAACGTGATGGAAATAGAGTTGGATATCTACAGATTGCTGACTTGCGATGATAAAAAAACTAATTATAGTCCCGATGGACGTAGTCGAAGTTACTACAAAAATTTACCAAAATATAACTCAACTCAACTAATGAATTAAATTATTAATATTTTTATTAATAAAAAATTCAGGTACATTTACAAATTTAAAGCACAGTATTGGCAATACCGTGCATTTCAATTTTCCAAAAAACACAGTGTCGACAACATCGTGCTTTTCTATTTTTTTAATTTCCACAACAATCTTTCTTTCTATTTATTGTTTGTATATTATATTTCTAATATTAAAAAAAATCGGTACAAAGAGAACCAAAAAGAGGGGATATGATTATGGCCGATTTGATTTGACAGAGAAAGAAACAAAAAATGGTAAAACAAAAGCGGTCTGGGAGCATTTCAAAAAACTTTTTTTTCACCGCTCGAGTCTGTAAAAAATGGAAATATCAATTACTCCAAACACAGTTTCCGTTTTTTTCTCCGAAATAAAACAAAAAACCAGAAACACCAAATATATCAAACAAAGCCTAAATATTTGAAACAACCTGAAGATGAACTGACCTATGCCAGGTTTGACACAAACATGAGACTGACCAATACACCTGGCAGGCCTAGGGGCATAACATGCTAACACATCTACCTGTGCCGTCAAGCAATTTACAACACAATGCTGGTTTCTCAGCTATACTTTGGGAATTCAAGCATAACATATGAAGAAACTAAACAATACCTTGAGAAAAAGGCCATCGGTCTTGCGCATAATGTTCGCCTTGTGAATTGCAGAGACTCTCTGGCGCCCATTCGTTTTTGCATAGTGAAATGCATACTCTGCAACTCTTAGACTCGCTTGCCTCGTAATAATTTTCAAGCTCTCCACAACACCTCTCACCACCTAAAAACAAAAAAAGACAAAAAAGGAAATCCATATTAATTGCAATAAGGGTCACATTATGATTTTACTGGAGTTCAACACAGACAGCATGGAATAAAACAATCCAAATTGGGACTTCGTATAAACCCCAATGCTCAAAGAAAAAGACTTTCAAGTAATAGAAGTTTCAATAATATAATTTAGAACTTCTTCTAAGAAACTACTAAGATATGAAGAGCAATTGCTTGACCTGATGTTCCAGACCACTGTATTCTCCCTCAGTATTCTCCCTAATAGTAACAAGATTCACATCATCATACCGGGTCTTGTAACCCGGCAAGCTGTTGCAGGGCCGCACATTTGCATACAGGCCCAATTCTTTTCTCAGTGTTAAATTCAAGGATCTGTGCCCCTTGCCAATAGGTGTAGCCATGGGCCCCTTTAGGCCAACCTTGTTTCTTCGGACCGATTCAAGGCTCTCCCATGTCAGAAAGCTTTGGGTTCTTGGGTCCACTTCGGTGCCGACATAGTGCTCCTCCCATTCAATTGGTACCTCAGCAGCATTAAAAACCTACAATTACATCACAACAAGATGTTTATGAAGTAAAACGAATAAGGAATTCGATGTAGTACACAACTCAATGGGTAGAACCAATCCATACTTGACCTGACTGTCTAAGAACCACCTGTGTGTAAATAAGGCCGGTGAAGTTAAGGACAGCACAGGTTCATATGCTGCAGTCATTATCTTATATAAACACCAAAATATGCCCAAACAAGATAAGAATTGCTGAAATGTATACACCCCCGTCTAAGAATCACCAGGTGGGTAAATGGGATTGGGTACGGTCAAATATTTCTGACCCACGATGACTCAGGTAGGGCATAACCCCTTTAACATTTTAATTAAACAATGAAAAGCTTACCTACACTTGACCTGACAAAGGACAATGCCTAGTGCAGAGCATGTAATTTTCGAGATCCTATTAGTGAGAGCTTTAAAGGTTTTGGGTTTTTTTTTTACGGGCTATCAGAAGGTTACGTGGTGCTTTTAAATAATTAGTTAACAGCCATGTGACTGAACAAGTTTTCTTCCAAGTCGGATTGCAGGTTCGAAACACAGTTGGGATAATATTTATGGACATTTTAAAGTCGAGAGGCCTTGACCCCCATCTTTATCTCAAAAGGAGATACTACTGGGAAAACAGTAAAATAGAGTGCTAATAGGTCTGAATTAAAATAGCCTTTCGTATTCAGTCCAGACCACAAGAAAATAAGTCCAAAAGAAGGTACATAATCAGTAAAAGCACCAATAGTAGCCCTTTAGTAATGCAAACTCCAATAAATAGTGTACCTTCTTTACCGACTCCGCAATCTCAGGCCCAATACCGTCACCAGGAAAGAGGGTTGCAGTGATAGGTGTGGCTGAAGTTGAAGAAAATGATTGTGTCAACGGGGCTAAGGCACAGCTTGTGGCAGAATTCCCTCGGAGAAACCGTACCAGTGCCATAGCTTATTACTGAAAATGCTTCTCTCTGAGATTGGGATAAAAGCAACAAAATGCAATGAAATTTGGTAACGAGAAAAAAAAAAATATATATATATATATATATATATATATATAAAAATCTAATGGTGAAGTGCAAAATTCAGGACTTCCAACTGTTATTTTCAACTCCAGTTACAAGGCCAGTAAAGATTAAACGGTGGCAATACCAACTATCTGAGGTTGGCAAGGCATCAGCGAACTTGTTATATGAAATATATTCTAAATTGGATCGATCAAAAGAAGTTCGTTGGAAATTCGAGCCAATTACAGTGGCCAACCGACCAATTAATTTTCTTCCTTTTTCCAAACTAGGGTTGACAATTGACCAGCTTCAACCGCATGAAAGAGAAAAGAAACAGTACAGAATAAACGAAATTGATTTTACAATGCAACTACTTCGTTTAAAGGGCTAGATCAAGTATTGTGAGTTCAAGAGAAAGATCACTAACCTTGAAATAATAACTAGATAATTGACAAAATTAAAGGAACAAAAAAGGCCGATTCCAATAGGTTAACTATGCAAAAATAGCTTTTCGTAAAGACCCTAATAATGATAGCTACACGTAAAGATCGGATCGCTCAAATGGAGAACCGAAACAAAATAAATTTAAAAAGCCATGAAAATGGAGAATTCGTTTACTTCACTTCGGCGATAATCGGGGAGAGACGTAGAGAGAAGATGCGAGGTTTGAAGAATAGACCTTTACAGCCTTTTACAGGGATTCTCTTCTTTTGTTTATTTGGAAATGTGTTTATTCTTTCTTCTTTTTTAATATTCTTCTCAAATTTATCAGGCAGAAAAATTATGAAATAAAATATGATTTTGGAAGGGAAGTTGGACTTGCCTAAATAATTTTTATTTTTGCGTTCATTTGGAGACCTATGTTAATCTATTTGCACCTCACAAATGTCACTATTTTAAGAGGGACTTAGTTAATTTTTAAAGTTTGTATTTTTCTGCTTTATTATGAAATCAAAATTTGTTAATTTTTCACTATTATGAAATCAAAATTTGTTAATTTTAAAGGTTTGTATTTTAAGAGGGACTTAGTTAATTTTTCATTTTAGACCGCAACAAACTCCGCAATTGTAATATAATTAGAACATTAAAAGTAGCGATAAATTAGTTTTTCCAGATGATTGTAATTATTTACTAAATCTGTTATAAATCAAATTAAATTGATTATATTATTTTTAATGCAAAATGAATGAGATTGCAAAAGCTAACATTTTTTATTTTAGACCGCAACAAACTCAGCAATTGTAATATAGTTAGAACATTAAAAGTAGTGATAAATTAGTTTTCTCAGATGATTGTAATTATTAGTATTCTGTTATGAATCAAAATTAAATTGATTGTATTATTATTAATGCAAAATTAATGAAATTACATTATTATTGATGACAATCAATGATCGTAACGTTTAAAATTTATGTCAGACTCGTAATTATTCAGTTTTTCTTCTCTTTCAATTGATTCTGTGATAGGAACGTGGGTAATGATTACAATTTATTCCTGTATCATATCTCATATTTTAATTCTTGTGAGATATTAATTCTTAACAAAAAGGCAAAACTTCATATAACTCTAAAATTTCAATATTATATATTTAGCCACTAAAAATCTCATAATTACATATTTATCCATTTAAAACACAAAATGTTTCATACAAAGGCTCCTAAAAATTCAAGGCTTCTAAAAGTTCAATATTACATATTTATCCACTCAAATTTCATAATTACATATTTATTCAAGTAAAACACAAAATATTTTATTATTGTCCAACATAACTGCAAATTAATAAATTTAATGTAAATTAACAATTAAATGATAATTACCACTCTAAAACACTAAATGAGGTAGGAAATTGAAAACGGATCGGGCCAGGTCGGATGGGGTCAAATTTGCCCGGGTCAATGGGTTGGTCGGGTCATTGACCCGGCCAACCCGTCAAGTTGGTCGAGTTAGGCCCGACACAGCCAGACCCGTTTTCAATTCCCAACCTATATTAGTGTTTTAGAGTATCTGCACGAGTTTTAACACAGGTTTTTTCCAAAAAGAATGGTCGCTATCCATCTTCGAATCTCGAGTTTTTTGGACGAGTTCGCATGAGTTTGCCTCAGATCGGGTCGGGCCAAATCGCGATCTCGGAGTTTTTGGGCCGGGTCAAACACATACGAATTTTGTCAAATACCTAAATAGAGGAGAGGAGAAGCGGTGTCAAATAAAGAAGCTAACGATTATACCCTTCTTCCCAAACCTGGTCCAACAAACTCGTGGCTCGGCCAACTCGTTGACTCGGGCGAGTTTGACCCGATCCGACCTGGCCCGACCCGTTTTCAATGGCTAAATATGTAATTATGAGATTTCAGTGGTTAAATATGTAATATTGAAGTTTTAGAGGCATTTGTATGAAACGTTTTGTGTTTTAAATGAATAAATATGTAATTATGAAATTTCAGTGGCTAAATATGTAATATTGAAATTTTAGATGTCTTTATATGAAATTCTGCCTAACAAAAAAATGTCCAAAACTAAGAACACAATTAAAATAAGAAAGATGTAAAACTACATATAAAGATGATTCCATCTGAATCACATTAATACCATTTGCCTTGGAACTCAGTATGCAATTTATAATATTAAGTTAAAGATTTTTCAAATTATTCATTAAATAGAACTCCAGCTGGGTATTATGTCTAAAAAATGTCTATAACCAGAGAAGTTTTTAAGGAGAACAGCATAAAGAATCTGTTGTACCAAATAGCAGATAGAATCGTTTTCTAATTTCCTAATTTCAGTCAACCTGGTAGAGAATTAGGTTTTGTGTTCATTTCTTAACTTAATTTGTTTCTGACATTTCTGCTATTTGCTTTTTCTTTCCATGTAGCTGTGTTAAGACTTGCTTATTTTATACAGGTTGAGGGGTTTGAAAGTCAGAATTAGATTGAGACGGAATCATTTAGTAATTATATGGCCCCCACTTGTAGAATTTTGACTGCTCTTTTGCAACAAGTCAATTGCAAGTAGCAAACTTGTGCTTGTATTAAGAGGATTAATAATGCATAAAACCACAACATGACCAACAATAACACATAATTATAGTAAATGATCTAGTAATCTAATGATAATTAACTAGAATGATTTTCAAAAAAAATCATGAATTCAAACATCCATGAACACAAATGTGATCGGTAATAGATGCAGGGGTTTGAACACCTATATATATACACACCACATAACTACAAAGTCTTATGTTTAAAATCACCTGAAATATCACCAGGGCAAAACCAGGTTTGGAAGAGAAAACTTGGGCTTGTCATTTTCATGTTCTGGTACTGATCGAAACATCATACTGTCATTCAACATTATTTGAGTTCCAAGTATGGTTATAACTAGCAAATCATTTGATGCGCAATACAGTTTCTCATCTATAGTGCCACGCTTTTAAGTACCATCCCTGTTGTTTCAACCATGACAAATTTAGTATAGAAATTCTAATTTGTCAAAATCCATTCCCGACCACTTTACATAGGTTACTTTCATGCAAGAACCTTTTCAGTTCTCAAGTTGACACAGTTGGCAGAAGCATTGGAAGAAAAAGGAGATTATTTTCGAACAAAATTCAAAACTATTATCTGTCACGACACTGCCAAGCAATAATTATTCAACTCCTATAATTCTACAACAACTCAACAAAACGAATGACGCTGAAATAGGTAGCTCATCAATTCCCATATAATCTTATAGCATATAAATCATATAAGCTAATTTCTCACACCCATCAGGCGCCACTGTACAAATACCTCCACCACCATTCCAGCAGACAAACCTACAATGCACAGAACTTCCGTTCATACTATACACCTCAAACTGTGAGTCTGGTCTTTACAAAAAAAAAAATGGCGTTTATATTCAAATATTGATATAGTTCAGGTGATTTTTCCAGTCATAAATACTGGACTTAGGCATGGTATTAGATACCAGTGAGGTCGTACATTGTACTCGACAAAGATGCCTATTCATATTTCTTCATTATACTTTGGTTCTCAAGTACCTTTCCATCTTAAATCCCTTCGGTCATTCTCAAAGGAGCACCAAATTGAAGAAAATCCAGCTGGATATTCAAAATAATTAATTAGATGTACAAGTACATTCAGCTTGCTAACTTACCAAATTAAGGGTAAGGGGATATGCTGCGACCACGACCTCCATAGACTGGCGATCGGCCACGAGGAGAAATGCTGTACCGGCGTCGAACTGGAGACCGGTACCGCGGACTGTAGCTCCTGATTTAAGAAAAAGGAGGATAAGAAATAAGCATCAGATAAAAGGATTTTAGCAATCAACCTTTACTATTATATCAAGCATTCAAGCCTATTAAGTAAACCAATCAAATGGTAGATAATTGCTTATATCCACCTGGCAAATTGTTCATTCTATAAATCAGAATTCAGGGATTGCACAGAGAAATTGGTATTTGAAATAAATGACACACATTCTCGTGCAAATTTCGAAGTACCATTCACTCTCAAAAAATGAAATTGCATGCACTCCCCTAAATATACGAACATAGCACATGCCTAAGGGTGTCAATGCTTGAGCGACACTATTATTTTCCTTATACAGGTCATACCATCCTGTCCATCACTGATCAAGAATGCCCTGAAATGGAAGGGATGCTAACAGAATGGTGTTATGTTAACAGTTGTTTTAAGGACCATTTCAAGCAATTTAATCTTAAGAATTTATTATAGCACAGTTTTACTTTATTTTTCACTCTCAAACTCACAGTGCTCAATTGTCAAAAAGAAACACAATAGTCTGTACAAATTCTAAATAAACATGTCAGATTCAGTTATAACCCATAAACATAACTCAACTCACGATGGGTCAAAGAGATGCTCAATGATTACACATTATTCCATGAGGACACGAAAAGTTTCCCCGGAACTCTACCACGCCCATTTACTGGAAACGCCAAAACACTCTCTCATAAATTTCATTTTTCTAATGATTTTTTTTTTCTTTTTGTTGGCAACTTGGCATTAGCATACATAAATGTATCCCCCACAAATACAAAGGATTTAGCTCTGGAATTTTCGTTCTTAGTGAAAACGGATGTATTTGACAAATATAAGTAAAATTACCTTCTGCGATAGCTAGGGCTCCGACGGTACCGAGGGCTTGGGCTCCTGTACCTACCATACCCACCACCCCTCATGCGGTGACAATCACGAGCAAAATGTCCTGGCTCACCGCACTCGTAACATTTTGCGGCAGAGTCACTGTACCGATCACGATGCTGACCACCACCACCCCCTGCACCTGGGTTTTGTTTTGATAGTTCCACTCTCCAACCATGTTTACCTGTAAAGTATCAAACATATCTCTCCCATTACTTTATTACTTTAACAACTTAAAGCGATGGATTAGATACTACCTTTAATGACTTGTCTATCAGAACTCAAATATGTGTGCACACACGCGTTCACACGTGTTTTCTTCCTCCATGAGTTGGGGTTCACATACTTTTTGAGATGCCATACCAGTCAGACCTCAAATGTGCATTTTTTTCCCTTGTGTCTGGAGCCTAAGTTCAATTTTATAGAAACCCAATTATACTTTCTAGAATCTACAACCAAAAAAACTGGTCTTTATGAAACAACTATCAGTGATGCAGTAATTCTTGATAAGACAGGTGGACAAAAGCACAATAACATTTCCTAGGAATAGATTTCATAAAAAATATGAGAATTACCATCCAAGTCACGAATAGCATCCATGGCATCTCTCTTGTCATCAAATTCAATAAATGCAAATCCAGGAGGCTTTCTTGCTACCCAAACACTGCAATTAAAATTTTCATTATTCTAACAGAACCTTTCCTATCTTACTAAAAGCATATCCAATCTTTCCAACCAGGCCCCGGTTAAGCTGAGGTATAATCAGTCTTTCCAACTTTGATTATATTATATCTAATATAATACAGGATAGCAAGATAACAGAGTTCGGTTAGATTTTCTACTGGATCTTAAACAGAAAGGGTTTATCAGTTATAACCTTTACCTCCTTAAGACACCAAAAACCCGAAACTCATCTTCAAGATCCCTTGCACTCACCCGATCATCTAGATTTCCAACATACACACGCGCCATGTGGATACAGATCCACCTACCTGCCAAAGCAAAGCAGATTTATTATAAATATCAACAAATGCCATCTAAAAAAAAGATACATGAGACATAATAGCAAACTGCAAACAAAAGTTACAAAACCTATAATTCTTATGTACTTGCAATTCAGCCCTTCTATCCTTGATTTACAAAATTCATATTAGATTATCTCACAAACTTGAATTCGCACATGAATTTTGCGAATCTGATCAGCACCATAGTTAAAACATGGCAGACATTATTGGTTGACTACAAGAATGTAAGAGCATCTCCATTCGTGAAACTCTTTGAGTTTCTAAATAATGTCACATCAGATTAAAAAACTTAATTCTTTTTTAGTTTATAAACTCTTACATCTCTAAAACTACAGTTAGAATTTCTTAATCGCCACATCATCAACTAACTATTTTTTTGTTAATTTTTTTAACCAATGATATTGACACGTCATAGTTTATAAATCCTAAATCAAAGTTTCTAAATAAGAAACTCTCAATCAAAGTTTCTGAATTAGAAACTCTGTTACATTCCTGAAACCGAGTTATAAACTGCCACGTCAGATTAGAAACCCTGAAAATTTCAGGGATGGAGATGCTCTAAGGCATTTACTATATATAAATTATATCATAGCTGAATAAAATGATTGTAGCTCCTAACTGATTTACCTAGCTGCCAAAACTAAGGCCTTTATATTTTCTTCATTTGCTAGCAAATTCATACTCAATTTGTTTCTGAATAGAATATAACATTAATAAGGTTAATTTAATTAGGTGTAATTGGCATCATCACTTCCTAAGCAAAAACCCAGATGATTAATAAAAGTAGAAATATGCCCAAATTCCATCATTTACTGGTACCGTTTATTTAAAGAAACATTAGAAAGAC
>CAXKVX010003602.1:0-22148 GCA_964058865.1 Eleocharis quinqueflora | reverse complement strand
CCTCCTTCATGTTTCGGCTAATTTTATAAAACTCTATGATGAATCATTTGACTCATCATTCTTGTTGAGTGCAATTAGGAATAGTTTGAATTTGTATATTTGTGTGAAATTTCCATGGGCATCTTAATCTGTACATTAAAAAAATAAGAGACTGGGATCAACTTAGAGGGATCGCAAAAATAATCGGTAAATAAAATAAACCTATGTATTGCTTTTGCCAAAAAAACTGAAAAGGGAAAGATTAATTAAAAATTGTGTTTTTTTCCTCTTTCTATTTTTGCCTTGCTATCAGTTTTTCATCTTTTAACATACTATTTTATTTTCTTCTTCCAGCTTCTGTGTTTCAATTTGCTCGACAAGGTATGCTTCCCCATCCCTCTGATTGGCTTAATAATTTTTCCCTTTCTATTTTTGTCTTTGCTATCAATTGTTCATTTTTTTTTCATCTTTTCACATACTATTTTATTTGTTCATGCCTGTTTCTGTTTCCTCATCACTCTAATCGACTTAATATCTATGTTTCATATGTGTGAATGATTGCTCAAATTTACACAGCATTGTTGTGTTCCCATGTTTCCGCTTTCATTGAGGGATGAGGTTTATGTTCTCGTTTTACCTTTTCGTTGCGTTCCGTGGTCATTTTTTATTGTAACAAGATCTTATTGGATGCTTGTTTTTTACTTCCTTGTAAATGGAAATGGATCTTACCTTGCGCATATGGATTGTCATGTATTTAACACTTCATAGTATGTTTCCAAATTATGGCCAATTAATTCACAACCGAATTCTTGCTTAATTAGGTAAATATTCCTCCTCTTTTTTATTCTCTCCCTTCTCTTCCAAAAGAAGGAGATGGGAATACTGGGAGTGGGAGGGAACCGAGCGCCACCACCAGTTGCCACAGCCGCTGCTGCATGCTCTCAGCTCCGATCTGCCTACCATGACTGCTTCAATCGGTCTCTCTCTCTCTGTCTCTCTTTAAAATTCTTGGCAGAAGCTGCCCTCTCTAGATCTCTCTCTATCTTTCTCTGCTTGTATGTATAACCTAAAACTTTTATGTGCAACTGCGGAGGGATGGGGAGGGAGGCAAAGGTTTTGGTCAGATCAGTACCCCTTGTACTTGTTGAATGTCGTACCAATACCCATTTGGATCTTATTAAATTAATGGGTGCATTCCTTCCTTCATTCTTATTAGGTGGTATTCTGACAAGTTCTCTAAAGGGCAATGGGACAAAGAAGAATGTATTGTTGAATGGAACAAGTACCGATCTTGCCTCGAGGTAAATATATGTATATAAACTCCTTCTTTTCTTTCTTTCATCTAATCACATCTTAATTTGCATTTCATCCCTATTCAGAATCTTTTCATTTTGCTAGGAACATTTGGAAGATAAGCACCTGAGAAAGATTCTGCTAGAATCACAGAAGCCTGTTGGTTTTCCAGACTGCACATCTCATGGAGATTTCTCTTCAAAAACAGATTAGAGTCAGACTGCTTCAACACAAGGCTCAAGTATTGTCACTTTCTAGTTTAAATAAGAGGGGGCATCAAATACCAATGACTAACATGAAAATTTTGTTAATCAGACCTTGTTTAATCTAACGATCTTGATATTCAGTGATGTTATGGAAATTTATAGAGTCACGTAAACTTTTTTTAGATAAAGATGAGAGTTCAAATTTAAATGACCTAAAGTCTCTTAATCCGAGTTTCGAAGCAATGACCTCTCACGTAGAGTACATTGCTCTTAATCACTAGACTAAAAGCTAGTTGTGTAAACTTTTTCAATCTCTAGCTAGTTCAATCTCACCTTTTGTTTTTTTGTTACATCACCCGTAATATATGTTCTATCCCACTGCTTCCACTTGTTTCTTTCACATCTCCTCTTTACCAGTGAGAATAAAACTGTTTCATTAAACCTCCATGACTAAATCTGGCTTTTTTGTTCCAATCATAAATTTGCTCTCTATATGCTCGATCCACCCCATATTTCTCGATGAACAATCAAAGTTCCCCTCTAGGAATTTCCCGTGCAATGGTTAATTCAATTTTCTATCATTCCATTCTGAAATAAACCACAGGAAATGCATAAAACTGCAAAGAGTAAAATTCCCCCGGAAGGAAACTCTCGAAGCCAAATTAAACCTATTACAGTGGATTTAGGTTGTCCGGATACTTCAAAATCACGCCGTATTGCGTATTGGATACGTATCCGATAGGAATACACGTGTGATACACACCCGATACTCCGTGACGTATCGTAATATTTTAATATTAGTGACTGGTCGGATATAGCAGGATACTACAGGAGGTCGGGATACGGTTGAGATACGGCACAAGATACGACTGTGATATGATAGGATACAGCTGGGTATTTTTCAGTGTGCATCGTTTAGTATTTTGGTCATAAGTCTTTCATCTGAACTCCAATAAAGATAATTCAAAGTGTATTGAAAAGTTAGAAAAGAACTTTACAATCTTGGTTTATCATGTAGGACATTTTAGCTCTTATTTCTTACAATAAAATATAATAAACTAGAGCAATATCTTGAACTTTTACAAAACAAACAAAGCAAAATTAATTTAACTTTAATTAATTCTAAAACTACAAAATTCGATCTATTTAACACAATTACTCTAATTTTAAACATATATAATTTTGACTTATCAAAAGTTCAAATCGCTGCAACAAACATGTGTTTGTGATGTTACATATTATATATATTTTAACACATAATATGATTTCTTATTATTTTATATATACTACGTCGTATCCTACTATTTTGGAAAATGATGTATTGCCGCACAAACACCGTATCGAATACGATATCCGCAATTGCGCCCGTGCAACATTGCAGTGGACCTTAGGAAGACTTGAATTTTTTTTCCCAAGTGTTAGCTTAAATATATTTCTAATATTATGTTTAAATTATGCAGCAGTTGACAAAAAGATTTCAAACTGCAGTACTTCCATGAATATTTGCAATCGTGGTTTAAAACATGGCAACCGAGTGATGATCTGACAAGTACAAATGAATAAAATAAACAATGCCAATAAAATTCTACAGTGATTTATACATAATCTTTCACGAGCTTAGGACATTTCGTAATGAGCTGATCTAAAACCGATGGTTTAGATTTTGTCCCATAGTGATTCCTATATATCAGTGCCAATAAAAAGCACAAAATAAAAATGATCCGATCTGGCAATTTTTTTTTAAATAGTGGTTCCTGCGTTTATTTCTAATTACATCAATAAAGATAAAAGTTGTAGCTATAGAAAGTATTTGTACGTGAACTAACAACTTTTCAGAGGTTGCTTCTGTCCGAAGGCACAATTGACCACATATTAACGCCACGTCTTATAGCTGTCAGTACTAAATAAATATTGATGAATTGATAATGCCAACGATGAGCCGAATGCACTAGACATAAATGCCCAAGATATTTCATTCAATGTACGCTTGAGAATTGCGATCAAAGCAAGGTCTACATGAGTAAAAAAAATTGAACTAACCGTTTGTTTTCTTAAGTTTGTTTGAAGAAATTATAGAATAAGAAAAAGGTTGTGATGTTAATTTTTTTGTCCTACCACCCCTAGTTCAATTTAGGGCTGGAAAAATAACTCGCGGCTCGTGACTCACTCACAACTCGTTCGGATAACAACTCAAATAAACTCGCTCAGAATCAACTCGAGCCAAATCCAGCTCGAGTACTATTCGAGTCGAGTTCGAGTCAGGTATGACTCGCTCAGTGACTCGAATATTCGACTTGTATATGGACCTTCGTATATGGGTCTTCTTAATTTAGTGACCATATTATCTAGTTTAAGTTATTTGAGCTTTCCGAATTAAGTTGCTATTTTAACTTAAGCTTATTATGACTTGCTAATTGAGCTAGTATGCAAGTTGAGTTATTTAAGTTGTTGATTTAAGCTCAATTGAGCTATTTGAGTTATTTAAACTATAAAAGAAACATGTTAACTCAGCTGAATGCGAGTTGCGAGTTGGCTCGAGTAAAATTCGAGTTGAGTACGAGTTGGTATTTGAGCTCGAATGTGACTTGATTACTCCAGTTAGCTCAGCTCGAATAACTACCGAGTTGAGTTTGAGTTGGGGTCGACTTGCTCGAACTCGACTCGATGAACAACCCTAGTTCAAATTTCTACTAATTCACCCAAATCGTGTCCATCCATTTATCTAAGAATTCATAATTGTTAATTATTTATATTTAACTAAATTTATATGTAGGGTTAGACTAGAATGCTTTGCAAAGTTCACTTCTCTATGTACTTTGCATTTGTATCTTAAGTGTCAAAATTCAATTAGTTAATTCAAACTGTTGAATCTGATCTCCATATGAAAATATCGTTGGTGGTCGATTTTTTATTTTTTAAGTTTTTTATTATTTTATGAGTGGTTTAAAATCATTCGTATTAGTGCAGGAATTGTTAGATTAGCGAACTTTGTATCACGTTAAAAAATAGCAAAAAAAAAAAAAATATATGTCACCAACGAGTTTTTCATGATCAAGTTCAACAGTTGGATCGACCACTTCAACTTCAGAACTTAAGATACGAATGCGAAGTACTAAGGAAAGTGAACTTTGCAAAACATTCTAGCTCTACTCATATATATAAATGATAAATAATTTAAGGCAAAATTTGGGTACTTCAAAAGATGGGTACACTAGATACTTCGGTTCATCTGAGCTGTTCAACTCATCGAGATTCCTGAAAAATGATTCACTTTAATTGTTGTTGTGTTTTTTAAGGAATTACTTTTCACCAATCTCGATGAATTGAACAGTTCAGACATACCAGAGTGTTCAGTGTATCCATCTTTTGAAGTACCCAAATTTTTGCAATAATTTAATGACTATGGGTGCATTTGGATCACCTTGGATTAGCACAAATCTGAGAATAACTGCTATTCTGAACTTCAAAACGATCCAAACATCTTTTAGCTATTTTAGGTTAGTGTCAAATAGTTGCTAATCCACTAATCCATCAATTGGTTGGGTTAGCAAGGTTAGTGGTTGTAAGGATAGCAAAAATCATTTATTATTATTATTATTATTATTATTATTATTATTATTATTATTACTATCAGTATTATTATATTATATATTATCATTACCATCATTAAATTATTTATTTATTTCTAATTATTACCAATATCATTATAATAATAATTATTAGTATTAGTATTATTATAATTATTATCACCATCATTATAATTATTATATTTCATTAATTATTATTATTATTTAGCACTATCATTATTATTATATTATTTATTATTATTATTGTTATTATTATTATTTATTATAATTATTATCATAATTTATTATTATATTATATTATTTATTATTATATTTATTATTATTATTGTTATTATACTTATTATTATAATTATAATTAATTATTATATTATTATTTATCATTATAATTATTATATTATTTGTTATTATTATTATATTATTTATTATTATATTACCATTATTGTCATTACAATTATTTATTCATTATTACATTGTAATTATAATTATTATATTATCATTATTTATTATTATTATTATTATTATTGTTATTATTATTATTTTTATATTATTATTGTAATTGTCATTATTATTATTATTATTATTGCCATTATTTTATTTTATTTTGTTATTATCATTATCATTATTTTATTATATTTTTTACTTTTTTTATTTTGTATTATTGTCATTTGTGTTATTATTATAATTTTATTATTATTATTGTATTATTATTATATTATAAATTAATATCAATATTTATTATTTTATTATTATTATTCGTTAGAAAACTAAAATAATTTATTATTTTACTAATTCTCACCATCACTACTCCAAACATGCAATCCAAACAACATTTCACTAACGTAGATAACACAAAATTAGCACTATTTTTGCACTAACCTAGATAGCAAAAAGTAACCACTATTTTAACTACTAATCTAGAAAGCATTATTTTTGCACTAACCATGACATGATCCAAACATACCCATGTAATTTGTGAAGTGAGGCCATGATATTTGGCCAGGTATAATGGCTATGGTGTTTGGAAATAAATAATTCCAGTTAGAGATGAAGATCACTTAGGCGAGATGAAGATAAGTTAAGCCACAAGGGGTAGTAATCATCAGCTCTGGATCTTCTACCGCGCAGTGCGCGGTGGACGGTTCAAATTCATTGTGCTGCGATACGACTGGCTCATATTTGATTCATAGGGGTTGGATTTTTTAAGTTTGATCAACATTAATCTCAACGCATATCAAAATGTTCAAAACTTCTACTCTGTATGTACCGCACGACATAAGATATGAATTCTGGATTCGTAATCATCCCTATGGTATTTATTTGTAATATATTTTTGTTGGTCACCTTGAAAGATCCTCCATAAATTTATTATTTTATTATATTTGAATTGATTTAATTGCTTTTAGCATCCGTAATATATTAAGTTTCGTATATTTAATTTTATTTGTTTAATCATGTTTTGCTATTATTTAAGGATCTGGCATTTTATATTCTGATTCACATTTCAATTTCAAGTTTGCTGTGTTCATCTATGATCCATCCAATATTTGAAAATGATTTCGTTTGGATTAAGATGTAATAATTTCCAATTCTTTTTCTTGTATTACCAATTCGGAATTTAAATTCCAAACAGAAAAATACGGAACATTTATTTGTTCTACCTCAAGTAGGGGTGTAAACGGATGGGATAATATCCGATTTTATTCACATTCATATTTGAAAAATAACAAAAGTTGTTCGTTTTGTGTCCGTATTTTAATATATTCGTATTCCAAAACTTTTAACGGATAAGAATACAAATTGACTATATCTATTCGTATCTGATCGTTTAACTATTATCTAATAGCATCTGAAATTATTCAAGATATTCATATTCAATAACCAGGCTCTAAGATTGATAAACTACATCATCGAATGCTGCTAAAGGAATTGCCTATTTTCTTATTATTAGATTGTATCAGAATTCATAACATTTTAATATATTCGTATTCGAAAAATTTTAACGGATAAGAATATAAATTGACTATCATCTATTTGTATCTGATCGTTTAACTATTATCTAATAACATTTGAAATTATTCAAGATATTCATATTCGATAACCAAGCTCTAAGATTGATAAACTACATCATCGAATGCTGCTAAAGGAATTGCCTATTTTCTTATTATAAGATTGTATCAGAATTCATAACATTTTAATATATTCATATTCGAAAACTTTTAACGGATAAGAATACAAATTGACTATCATCTATTTGTATCTGATCGTTTAACTATTATCTAATAACATCTGAAATTATTCAAGATATTCATATTCGATAACCAGGCTCTAAGATTGATAAACTACATCATCGAATGCTGCTAAAGGAATTGCCTATTTTCTTATTATTAGATTGTATCAGAATTCATAACAAAAAGTGTCTATTATATATATGTTTATTGGATTTTGTATGTAAATTACAAATCTAATTAATTTTAGATTTAATTTTGTTTATGTATCATATTTTTTTATAATTTATTGATGCGTTTGAATAAACATACAGTAAATCAAGATTATTTTAATTATATAAATTATATTACTTTTGTATTCGTATCCGTCCGATATTTAATTCTTATCTGGTGTTCGATTATTATCCGATATGTATCCGTATTTGAAACTATTCAAATTCGTATCTATATCCGAATATTTTTAATAGATAAAAATACGATAAAACAATTATGCATTGTATCCGATCTGTTTACATCCCAAACCTCAAAAGACAATATGTGAACATCAAAGTCATTAATTGAATGAGTTGATTTATTTATTTTGTTTTACGTTTACTTTGAACGAGCTATAGACTTTACAAATTTGACCATGATTATTGCACTCTTGAATATAAAATAAGATCAAGCGTTCATATATTGCATTTAATTTTTCCAATATAATTAATTTCAAAAAAGATAAATAAATAAAAAAACAAGTGAACAGTTGATTTCTTTGTAACAAATATATTTTTGGATACTATTTCACTTTAGTAGTTTAATTAATTAACAATCCTCTTATGATCTCACTTTTTCTGAAACATTTATAAGTTTGTGCGTTTATGTCTTTGCTCCAAATTTAATTTAAATTTTGACTTAAAGTTTTTCAGAGTTGAATTTCGAACTTGCGATTTTTCTTTGAAAGAACATTGTTCTTTACCACTAGACCAAAAAAATGATTCTTAAGTTTGTGAGTTTATAATTAATAATCACAAAATTAAAATAAACAAAATTCATACACTTATCATAAAAAAAATAAAAGAAAAAATATAGATTCACTAAAGATAAATACACTAGATACTCTGAGTTGTTTTGAATCGTTAGATACATCAAGTTCATTCTATAAATCAAAATCGAACAACTGAAGTATCTAATGTATTTATCTTTGATCTAATTTTTTTTTCAAAAATAAATATAATATGTAATTTTTGGACCCTTGTCTACCTATTTTATGCTACTTCACATTCACATTAATTTTGAACGTTCGTTTAAACATCAAATTCGTGTACACTAATTACAATGTTTAAATGAACAATCCAGATTTATGTAATTAATGTAAGTTCTTGAGTACGTACAAGATATGCATTCTTTTCTGCCACGAATTAGGGCGCTTTTTTGCACTTCCAGTCTACCACGTGGCAACGACGCTAGTCTTCGCGCCAATTATTTTCCCGCCAAATTACTATTCTCTCTTCCCTCACTCCCTATTTAATAACCGAACCAAACCCCATTACCATTCTTCTTATCAGTTCCTAATTCCTCCGTACGCACTCGCCATGGATTCGCTCAATGCTTCCACTCAGCTTCCAATCGCCACACCTACCAAGAAAACCCTAGCTTTCCCCTCCAGCACTCCGGTCAAAGGGAAAAGTTCATTGCCATCAGACGACCCGTTTTGGACGCCGACGCCAGAGAAACCGGCACAGTCGTCGAGGCGGGCTTGTGACAGGAGCATTGCCTTCTCTGTAAATGAAGTTAGGCAAGCAGCTCTTGGGTTTCGCAAGAAAGATCGAGGCAATGATGAGAGGTTCGATCGTGATCTTGTTGTGGTGGAGAAGCAGCTGCGTTCTGATAAAGCTGTCAAATTGAGTCCTTCCAAATTAAATTGTGAAATTGAAGTTCCCCACAAGTAAATGTTCTTGGCCCACTTTAATAATTGGATTCGGTGCATACACATTTCTATTTGAAGTTCTCTTCCGTCATTGATTCTTTTTAGCTTCCCTAAATTAGTCAATGGGTGATTGTAGTTATCCAATGCATGAGTTTTGCAAACTATGATATAAGAAAAAAAAACAAAAGATTTAATCTTTACTTCAAAAGAATAAGTAGAAAAGGAAATTCATCTCTGGTGATTTCAATTCAATTGGATTTTTGGATGTTAATCACATCTTTAGAGTTATGTCATATGCATATACATGTAATTCTTTGGAAGTCTCTTCTGTGCAATTGTTATGCAGTTGGTCCAGCAAATGCCATTCTGGAATTTTGTAGAACATAGCAATGCACTGAGCAGTTATTGATGATATTTTTTAAACTATACTTAAATTAATTCTTCACTGATTTTATTTTCCAGGTATCAGATACTGTGTGAAATCTTTAACTGCATGGAGTGCTCAATTCGGCTCCTTCGACTTAAAGGATTGATGCCAACATTCCCAAATATCTATGCTAGGATTCAAGACTTGGCTAACCAGTAAATAATTATAAATCATACACAGTTCTTGTCTTTTTGCATAGTTCTTGGATTTGCTCTTATACACTGAATTTGTTTCATTTTGTAGGAATTTGACTTACAAGCAATTAGCACAGATGAAGTACATCTTACCTGAGGCAATAATAGTCAAGAAGGTGCTACTAAAGGATGAGAGTACATGCTGTATGAAACCAGAACTTCAAATCAGCATGAATACCGAGGGCATTGGAATTAACATGAAAGAGGAAGGTCAAAATGCATACTTGCATCTGAGAAAAGTTTTCAAAGAAAGGCTTGTAGATTTTGTTAGAGTTCATCCACAGGTACTAATGTACTATTCCAAATCTCTTCATCTCAACTCGATTGTTAAAACTCTTCTTTGTTTAAGGATAGTAGGAGTGATGTTAATAATTTATTGGTTTCAGACAAACTACTTCATTCTAGGATATAAATTTCATGGGTTTCTCAGGAAAAAAAAAGAGTGCATACCCATATAAATTTAATGAAAAGCATGTTCTTTTACTCCCACCAGTCAATACTTTCTTTAATAGATCCCCAAATTATACTCTTTATTTTCCTTCTGTCTAATTATGCCTAAATGAGAAATAATAAAGGGCAAATCTGGCATTTTTTAAATTATACAAGAAGGTGATTACATGATATGTAAACTACATGAGAGGTTCTAATGGATCATACAGACTCTTTTATCATATATTAAAATGTCACTGAAAAATAAAGAAAACAAAGGAGAATATAGAACGTAATATCATCTGCTTTAACTTTTGGCAGGAAAATGATATACCTGAAGACAAGCTGCCATATCCGTTTAACACTTCAGCCAAACTTTTATCCACACCAAAAATCATCAAAGAAAGGACTACCGTAGATGAACCACAATCTATTGTACTCTCCCACATGCCTGCTACATTTCAGAGGCGGTTTTCCCAAAAGGCCACCATTCGCACACAAAAGAATAGTTTTCTTAACCCTTTTTCAACTAACTCACCAAATAAACTTACAAGTCCTTCAGAGGCTACTCCTGTCAAAAAATGCATTACTTCTTTGAAGGCTACTCCTGCAAAGCTTGTTTCTACTCCCACAAGGCTAATGGCATCGACACCAGGGATAAAGACACCTAAGAGGTGCTTGTCTGAGAGCAGTGTTGATTCTCCCCTAGCGAAGAGATCAGAAAGTAAGAGGTTGGCTCGATCTCTTTTATTTACAAGTCCAAAGAAGAGCATCAAAGGAAAAGAAAAGCAAGGAGATAAAGAATTGGTTGAAACAAGTGAGGAAGATGGTGTACTTGATTTCCTACCAAAGTCCCTATTGCAATCTGTAAGACTGTCTTTTCAATTCAACCCAGTGAACTTTCTTCATATTCAATAATCACCAATATATGCATCTGGATTTGTAGTAACCATCCAATAGATTCTTTGAAGACAATTTATAGGGAACTGAATGAGTTTGACCTTAGCTCCAAGTCCAAGGTCATTTGATTTCTAAACCCCCAATTGAAATAACATACAACCTGAATATTGAATGTGATTGGCAAGTTTGGATGTGCTTATGAAACAGTTTAGTTGTGATTGGGCAGACGGTTGAGTGTCCACTGTCCAGTTTGGATCTATGGACTTACGGTTTGGTTGGGTGCAGCCTAATCCAGCACCTTGTCAAGGAATGCTAACCAATGTTTTGGCTTTTTAATAGCCAATTTTGGATTGACTAACTGTAAAGAGTTTAATATTTGGCAATTTTCTTCAACTGTTGTGGCCTCATTTCAATCTGTTTTGTTATGCGCGTATTAGGCAGATATGAACTTTAACCTCATAACAAAAGACTTAATGAGATCATGCATAAACTAGTTGGGTTGATTCATGTGCCATACAGGTCAGTATTAACAGGTCGACTTAGGTCATAAACTACCATTTGTAGTTGTACTAAATTTATTAATTAGATGGCAGTTTGTTTTGTTTTCTATTTTCCCCCTTAATGGTTGGACTACGTAGATTACAGAGCCTTCTTGGAAAAGGTTTGTTCATGTATGGTACAATTGCGCCGACATGGCATCTTTTCACAATACATGTTGTCATACTGAGATGTGCCAAGGTTTTGATTTGATAATTAAGAAGATTTAATGAGAATATTTTATTCTATAGGTAAAGGAGAAGGAAAGAAAAGTTCTGCTTGAAAAGGAGATAGGTGCGGCTGATGCAATTAGGCGTCAAAGGATGATGCGATGCTTGCCTACAACATTTAATATGGTTTTACTCACATACCGGTCAATGAATAGGTCTGTCATGACCAAGCAGGAGCTTATTCATAAGATAATTGTGAACAACTTAAATATTGTTGATAGAGGTAACTGATCTATCATTTAAATATGTATTTCCTCCTTGAATAATTGTGAAAGAATCATTACAAGTGTGATGAAATTGCACTTTGTCCAGTTGTTTGAACCACACAATCCTTATTTAGGATAATTAAGAATTTAAGACCAACTTAAGCTTATTTAAATTTACCCTTGTTAACCTGTAATTTCATGCGTGAACAGTTGGAACTACATCAATATTGTTGTACCATCCAATGGATTTTATTTAGGATAATTAAAACCAACTTAAGCTTATGAAATTTACCCTTCTTTCATGCATAAACAATTGGAACTACATCAATATCGTTGTACCATCCAGTGGATGTTTTTCATTTGGCCTTTCAACTCTCTCGTGCAAAGGAAAAGAAAAATAAACTTCTGACGAGAGTGATTTTAAAATGCAGACGAGATAGAAGAACAGCTAAGATTATTACAAGAGATCCTTCCAGATTGGATATGTGAGAAGACGGCATTTGGGGGAGATGTTCTCTTGCAGTGAGCATATGAACTAATTTTTACTTTGTGCTTTTATTTTCCAAATTGCCTTAATTCATCTTTATATTTGTTTGGGTGTAGTGTCAATATGCTGTGCTGTCCAGAAGAAATCAGGAAAAGACTAGCAAAAGCAGAGTGAAAGCCAAAATACAACACAGGTTCAATATGACTCCATTAATACTCAACTTTCAGTTCTTTTGATCTGTTGTAGTTGTAATTAATTTAGAGGTAACCCCCCTTTTTTGTATTCATAAGTTGTAATCATAGTTAGGCTTTGATCCCTGAACTCGGGGTCAATTATAGGTTAGTCACTGGCCATTATTTAAAATAAAATGTTATGGCCTGTGCAAATAAAGTGGTATTCATCACTCTTTTCAGCTTATGATATTATGTAAATAGAAATTATTTCTTAAATGTGTGCTTTGTTTTCTTTTTGACTTTTTGTGTAATGATCACAATGGTGAAATGAATATTTTTGTGTTTATGTTTCTTTTGAGATACTATTTGAGATGTAATATGTCAAAATACTGTGTCATTAGTTAGTATAATGAGTTTAGAAATGTTTAGATGGACTTTAGATGAAATATTGATGTTGTAAATGGTCCATGTAAGATCTAATGCGGAAATAACAAGTATATATAGCAAGACTGAAGCCTGATCAGGTGAATGAGAATTTTCACTAAACAAATGATCAATGCGACCTTCTTATGTAATTATTATCTCTGAAATGCATGTCAGATACTACCCCTTTATGGAAAACAACAAAAAACTGTATCATTAGTATTGCTGGCACAACAAAACTGGTATTACATACTGGTACAGTTTATCTCACACAAGTTTATCATCTCCAACACGTATTACATACTGGTACAGCATATATCAAAAGTTCATCACATCCAACACAGATATTATCCTAAAATATTTGAAATTAAGCTCCATAATAACTTGCAGAGTAAAAGAGTTGAACCAACTGAATCATCAGAATTGAAAAATAACTACAAAATTTCTGTTTTTAGTCTTGACATATAATTAGCAAGGCCAGAACCAAATTGGCGGTGTAGAATGCAGTGGAGAACCACGTGGACAAGATGGCATATAAGTTATGGTGAAACACAGTGACACAAGTATCCCAGGAAAACTCTCTCCCACCCAAATTTTATTGATACTAAAAATTATGTCTGATACATGCTGTGTTCGGCCATACAAATACAGGAGAAAATATACAAGAAAGGAAATCATTAAATGGCCTCATTAAATGGCTAATCTCCTAAAAACAGAAACTAATCACAAGGCAATCATAAGGCAATATGCTAATTAGAATTAGAATTCCAGAATTGGGCTTGCTAGGCTGTAGGGTGCGCGACATAAGTCTTCTTCCCCAAATCAAAAGCTCCAAATGTATAAACCTGCTTAGATCCTTCAGCATTAGGACTGGTGCAAGACACCTGATTAGTAAAATAAATGCAATTCCCCTGTATAATATCATCACGACCAGAAGCTGAAACAGACACTGCATAGGAAGAATTGGCAGAGAAGAATAAGCATCAATCATTCCCCAGACTCATAATGCGACTCATCGGACGGGCGAGGTCCTTTGAGTTAACCTTGTACCACTGTACTTGCTTGGGAGAGTGATCTTCCAAAGGAACCCACTCGTCCTAGTCGATCAATAGCAGTACAAGATCGCCGTTCCACATGCGTCGATGATGATTTCCTTTGCCAGACCTGATATATGGTAAATTGGTAATGGAATAACGGGACTACAATAGATTTCTGGACTTCTTACATCTTGTACCACTGTTCAGATTTGTTGTAACACAGTATCACGCTGCATGCAAATGACTGTTCCGATTGACCGTCAAGTTCGAATGGACCGCCTACCGCTGTTGCGCTATCGGATTGACCGTCAGAGAAGAGTTTCAAAATATGAGCACGAATCTTGATGTAGCTGAAGAAGATTCGACGACCTATTTCTGTTGTGCTACACGTATTGCGCAGCAGCTGATTCAGTTTCAACTTGGTGTGGGTTGGAGATATGAAACATAGGAACCAAAATCATGTCAGACAGATTTTTCCAATATTAACATCCTTTGTTGATCTTTTGAATTGTTTAATCCAAGAACTTTATAATTAACAAAACTATTTTTTCAACTTTCAACAAATTGCCCACAGAATATTGTTGATAAAAAGCATGGTTCTGAAAATAAGAATCGGATGGTTGGTCCATAACTCCGAACCGGTCGAATCGAACGAATCGGATAAAAAAAAGTCGGATTTTTCAACAAAAATATATTTTGTGCCATTAAATAAGTTAGAAAAAAAAATGTTTTCATAAATAAGTTAGAACAATTAAAGAACCGAAGCATAAAATCAATTTTTTAGTATTTGTATGATATCACTTAATTAGAAATCTTAGAAAATTAATTATTATAATAAAATAATAATAATAATATTTTTATTATTATTAATAATAATAATAATAATAAGGGAAATGTTGTAAAAAAATCACCGCCACTCGGATAAAAACAGGAGATAACAAGAAAATGGATAACAGCGGATATGGAACTTCGTCTCTTTTTTCGCCTTGCCTTTTTCAAGCACCCCAAAATGATAAATAGATCAAATTAGCTTTTCTTCGTCAAATTTCGATCTCATTTCCTCTTTCCACTGTCGTCTGTCCAAATCGCCTCTTCCAAAATCATCCGTCTCCGTCGCCTCTCACTTCTCGGCTCTTAGTCTCTTGCTTTGCTCCGCTCGCCAAGAAAATCCTCTCTTTGCCTAACCAGCGTCGTCTTCTGTGATCCTCTCTTTGCTTAACAAGTAAATCCTAGAACCCATTTTGTTGTTTGCTTGGTTCGATTTTCTGATTTTCTCAGTTTTTGGGACTCACTATGTGGGACTAGGTTGTATCTCCTGACTCGTGAATCGTGATACACCTTGGAAATTTGGTGATGTCTGATTTAAAGGCCTTACCCAACTTTCGTCACTAGTCGTAGACCGGATAAATCAATTAAATACTTGGTCGAAGTAGGACAGTATAACAAATGCCAAATTTGTGGTTCTTTTGGTCATATTAAAATTTGCAAGTTTTTATAATTTTCTGTGATGCGTGTTGCTTGTTTTGATAGTTGATTCGATTTTCTGTTTTTCAGTTGTTAATGCTTAATTTCTTATTCATGGTGTTTTGTTTCAGATTCAGATGCTTCAATTGCTTGTCTGGTTATATTGCTATGTACTTTGGTTTATTTGTGCTGACTGCTTTATTTGAGGATTCTATTCATTTGTATTCTTCCAGATGATTGCCTTCTATTTGATTTGCTTTATTTGAAATTTTATTGCATGTGTTATGTACTTATGTTATATGTGCTATACTGCTATGTAGTTTGCTTATTTGTTTTGCTATGTGTGTTATACACTTATACTATAATTAGATGTAGTTATGTTATTTGTATGTGTTATTGTTTTGCTATGTAATCATATTTTTTTGACACCCAAAGATGTTGGTTTCAATCTGTTGTTGTATTGCGTCAATATGATATGTAGTTGAATGTAAAATAAAAAATCAAATATTCTAATATATAATGTGATTTTTTATTATTTTATAATTTCTATACACTGTTGTATTCCAGGTTTCTCAAAATTGGCGTATCGCCGCACCCGCACCCGCACCCGTGATAGACCCAAACGAATTCCCCACTTCGACAATGGCTGCCATCTCCATCTCCCTGGCCATGATGGCCTCCTCTCCCCTCAAAGCCATCCAGTTCTCCAATCCCCACAGTACATCTCGCAATAGAAGGTAAAAAAAAGGTAATGTTATTTTCTTAATATAATTCCCACGAAATTTTGAATTTTTCTCGCTTCTCCTCAAGGCAAGGTGGATTGAGCATCAAGGCAGGACTAGAGCAGAGAATCTACAACAGGGGAGCAGAGATTTCGAAAGGAAATGGAGAGCTTCCCAAAATCACCTTGAAAACTTCCAGTGGGAGGTCAATTTCTATTTATCTCATGTGTCAAACCTTCTTATATGTCAAGTATTAAAAGCAATTTAAAATTTGCCGTTTGATCATGTTGTTTATTTCCTTGTTTTCTTTATTAAGCTGTTATTATTTTTGTTAGTATCTAATGTTTGTTGTGACATTTAAAATTCGAGTGAGCAGCTGCGTAATGGCTTTATAAACAGCCGTTGATGTAACTAACAATCAAACCGTTGATGTTATCATTTCAGTATTATGTTGTATAGTATGAATTTTTTACCATCTTCATATTTCGAGTTGTTGTAGTGAGGCTGAAATTTATCTCTTTGGGGCATGTGTCACCTCTTGGAAGGTACCAGGTGGCAAGGATCTACTCTTCGTTCGACCCGATGCTGTTTTTAACGGAAAAAAACCTATCAGGTTTCTATTGCTTATACATGCATTTCTTTTTCAGTTTATGATTCTTCCTAAATTTATTTTATTTTGTTAAATTTAAAACAGTGGAGGAATTCCACATTGCTTCCCCCAGTTCGGCCCTGGTCCTATTCAACAGGTAAGAATACTCAAATTTTCCTGTAAAAAAAGTTTTAGAGGAGAATTATGATTTTAAGCATTGTTGGTACAGCATGGATTTGCACGAAACATGAATTGGTCGATCTGTGAAAACTTGGAAAATAGCAATGGAGAAACAACTGTTAAATTGGAACTCAAAGACGATTCTTATAGCCGCTCCATGTGGGACTTCAGCTTTCATGCTCTTTACAAGGTCAAATTCACAACCCATAATCTTGTAAACATTCCAATAACTTGTCTTCTACCTTTTCTCTGTTGTTTGAAAAAAAGGGGATTATGTTGTTTCCAGTTGATTCATATCAAGCACTTGACTGCCATGTTTGAGTATTATACCATTTAAGGAGAAGACTTGTAAAGAAAATAATTCATATTGAGAGGTTTCAGTCTTCGTTAGTTGGCGATAAATTGGTATAATCCATACTAGCGTACTATGAGAAGAAATGGAAGAGCAGCACAGAAATCTTCTATACTTTTCCTGTATATATGTCTTTTCTGGTTTCTTGTAGTTTGATTGCGTTATGTTTGTACCATAAGCAGCCTAGAAATGTGGCAATGGTACCTACCTTTTGCCTGGTGTAACCCTTTTTGTTTCATGTAACAACCTGATTTTATGTTTCCATTCTCTTTTTTATTACTTCATATTACTATTTTAGGTGACATTGGGTGAAAAGAGCTTGTCAACATCTCTCAGTATAAAAAATACCGATACAAAGCCATTCTCCTTCACGTCAGCTCTCCATACCTATTTCAGTGTAAGTAAGAGCTTAAACAATTTGTGATTGCCACAGATTCATTTGTACCTCTTCAAAATATAAATATCAACAATAGCCCAAAAATAATGAAAATGTCTTGTAAACCTCCATAGAACTTCTGAATATAAAAAACAATGCCCTTTCTCTCTCTGTTTCCGTGGAATGTACCATTTTGCTCCTTTGTTCATTATTCCTCTGAAGAAACTGAAAATGGGAGGAGAGTATTTGGTATTTTTTTAAGAAAGTGGGAGAGGAGGGTGTAGTTAATATTTTCTAATGTATTTAGTTACAAGCCAATAGGGATCTGTATCCCCCAGAAGGGTTAGCCTTCGGTATTACAAAATGGGCTGTGATTTTCACTGTAAATAGTAACAGATGTTGTAGTAATTACTCTGCGGACATTGAATTTGACTGAAGGGACATGGTTTTTTATTGACCCTTCCGGATGCAAATTCAGTCAATAGTTGTTGGTTTTCAGAGAAATTTATGATTGTTTTTTCGCTATTGTAACGGGGACTTGTAGATTTTGTCTTAATTTATCCTCCAAAATAATATGCTTATTTTCTCAGTTTTCTGATTTCTCTTTTCTTATCTGTTAAAGGCTTCAGTTACAGGGGCAAAAGTAAAGGGGTTAAAGGGTTGTAAAACCCTAAACAAGGATCCAGATCCTCAGAACCCTATTGAGGGCACCGAAGAGAGGTCTTTTTTGCTTCATATCCAATTTTGAAAGTTATCAGAGCAACTCATCATGTTTTTTATACTTCTATACTTTATATTTCTGTTATACAGGGAAATAGTTGATTTCCCAGGATTTGTGGACTGCATTTACCTAAATGCACATAATAAGCTAATTTTTGAGAATGGATTGGGCGACACTGTCACTATCGAAAATGCCAAGTACTGACATCATATTTCTTTTTAATTTATGAATTAACCATAAATACTTTTGGAGATTGTTTGATAATTTATTTAATTTAAACACTAAAATGTAGCTGGTCAGATGCTGTCTTGTGGAACCCTCACTTACAGATGGAAGCATGCTACAAAGATTTTGTCTGTGTTGAAAATGCACAGGTTAGTAAAAATATTTTCTTTACTGAATCATTTTTTGTTTTTTAATTGACCTTTTGTTATATTATATTTATCTTTCTTCTGCATTAGTGCATTTTAATTTGTGTGATTTATTGCAGATCGAAAAAATACAAGTGGAGCCTGAACAATCGTGGACAGCAGAGCAAAAGATCGTACTGAGCTGAAGCTGCTTTGCTCAATGGGTTTTGGTGATTCATGTGAGAGATAAATAAGTGGGATAAAAAAAAAATACTGTTTATACGTCAGCGGATGAACTTTTAAATGGGTTTTGCTCAATGAGGTGCATGTGGAACATGTATATATTTTTTTTAATATGCAATTTTTCATTATTTTACACATACAGAAATTGTATTTGTCAAACCATAATACACGAGCCTGAAATATTTTTGTATTGTGATAAATGTCAAAAGTTTCATGATTTTATTTTTAGCCACAAAGCAATGTATGCAGTTAAAATTTTATTTATATCATATATAGAATGTGCAGTGCAAGATTGAATCATGGACAGTGTAGGGTTGGCAAAAGAGCAACCTGAGTCGGGTTTGGAGAAAGTAAAAGAAGAAGATGAGAGAAACGTACTTTTTTCATAAGATTTATGTTGGAGTTCTTTTTCGCTTTCTTTTCCGCTTCCCTTTCGAGAGAAAGGAAGAAAAAGGTGGTTGTGTGTAGACCCGCATAACGTATGTAACGTTCACGAAAAGAGAATAGTTGCGTTAATCGTTCTGTTTAATGAATGATTAAGAAATTTTGTTTCGTTAGTTGTTTTGTTAAATATAACGATCAAAACGATTAGAACGAAACATAATGATTAAACTCATTCTATTTGCTTTTCATCAATCTCTTCTCTCATCACACTAAAACAAATTAGAAACTGGTGGTGAACGATTCTAATCATACACCAGAATCAAATCATTCATATCCTCATTCGAGTAATCTTTCATCTCATCTCTCATCACCTTATTTCAGCATAGCATTTTTTTATGAAATCAAAATAACTAACAATACACAGTCACAAACGAAACTACGAAACAAACGATCACGAAACAATATGTTTTTGTTAACCATTTCGTTATTTAAATGAAAGAAATATCTTTGATCGTAATCGTTTCATTTGTCACGAAACGAAACGAAAAATGATTAAATGACCGATCATTTAGAGGCCTAGTTGTTTGTGAATTGATCTTTTTTGGAAGAGAATGAGGACGGGTCACCCTCAATGCGCACATGTTTCAAAATTTGTGATGCGCAGACGTTCGTAACTTTTAGATTTGTAATCAATGAGGTTTTGGAGTTTGATGGTCTTAGTCAGGCATAAGTTCGTGTTATTATTTATTCGAGACGTCATTTCAGTTTTCTGCACTTATGATTAATAAGCAGTAATTTTGTTGAGTTGTGTGGTTTAAGAAGAGAGTCTCAAAATATTACTAACTAGTTTTTTTTTATTTGTTTTGGAGTACTAGTGTTCAAAGATACATTTTATTTTTATTATTTTTTATATTTTATATAAACATGGGATACTTGTATATTTTTTAGACTTTTTAAGTTTTATTCAGAAGCTAATTTGGATCTTAGGATTTAGCTCTCGTTTTAAATTTGTTTGATATTTGAATTTTTATATTTAAGCATGAAATTTGTTGTATTCATTTATACTTTCCCCCTTTTTATTCATTTATTTATGTTTGATTGACTACCTCTGAAATTTCTATATTTGATCTATAATATTACACTTTTGTGATTTTATAATCTTATTTAACTAAGAAAAGTCTTATTCGAAAAAATTTCATGTAATTTTGTATATTCTTTTTGTATATTTAAGAGGATGGGTATTTTATTTGTTTTGTGAAGAGAGAGAGAGAGAAGCATGTAGCATGTTTTTATAAATTTTATGATGAAAAATGTTTATATATATATATATATATATATATATATATAAATCACGATCCTAGTAATAGTATATACGTAACTTCATAAGTTTGAAAAATCAATTAACAATTCATAAATTTACCAATAAATTGAATAAGATTATATATTTTTTCAAATATTAATGAGAACTTATGAGTTATAACTTCTAATGAAAAAAATCATTTCGAACTTCATTTTGAAGAAGATCCGAACTAATAAATAGATAGTTAATTTGCATATTGAGAGGAAGATGATCGGGACGAATTCAAAATTATCATCAGAAAGCAGTAAGAACTATAATATATAAGAAAAACAAAATGTGACATTTTTAAAAAAATTTAAATTATAATCATATTTTTTTTAAATAATAAATTGTATAAATAAATAAGATACATATTTGCACACTTTTTTTTCAAAAGAAGCGGCTGCTCCGACCTAAACTAGAGAGCCACTGTCCTGATCTAAGCGATTCGAATCTGTCGTTGGTATTTGAGGCAAGTAGGATTCTGCTTGTTTTGATTCGACTGTCAGGAATCGATCGACTATCACGAACGGCTGTGATTTGATTCAGAAGCAAATGCTTTGATCATCAAATGAGTTTTGAACGGTCCAAATCGTAACAAGCAGAGAGGATAAGAGCATCTCCATCCCTAAAACTTTAGGAGTTTCTAATCTGACGTGGCAGTTTCTAAATGAGTTTTAGAGATGTAGATGAGTTTCTTATTTAGAAATTTTGCTCAAGAGTTTCTTATTTAGCAACTATGCTTTAGAGTTTATAAACTATGACATGGCTTAATCATTGGTTAAAATTGATCGGTCTCTCATAATATTGATAATATTTGCTGACGTGGCAATTTAGAAACTCTAATTTTTCAGTTTTAGAGATGGAGAGTTTAGAAACTAAAGAAAAATTAAATTTCTAAAATTGATGTGATAATAATTTAGAAATTCTAAAAATTTTAGAAATAGAAATGGTGTAAGAAGAGATTATACAAACAGTGGATTCGGATTTGGTTCCTGATCTAAGCTAGCTCCGCAAAGTGATCTGACCATCTCAGATCACTTTATAGATGGCCTGTTGGCTGTTGCGTGCTCAGGAAAAAAAAATGAGCGTCACTCCGCAAAGTGGAATATGGCATGTGGGAATGGTAATCTTCAAGCGGGTTTGTTTGGCAGGAGCTGAAATTCGAATAATCCAATGTATCGCGAAT
>CAXKVX010003601.1:0-16584 GCA_964058865.1 Eleocharis quinqueflora | reverse complement strand
GTGATTGAAGGCACTCTCTTAGTTGGTTTCATTTCCTCGAGCCCCGACAACAAGCTCTTCTTAAAGACTCTGCACCCCGGCGATGTCTACATCTTTCCTGTTGGTATGATCCATTTCCAATTCAATGCCGCTGATTCCCCGGCGGTTGCCGTTGCGGGGCTCAGCAGTCAGAACCCGGGTTTGATTGTAATAGCAGATGCACTCTTCGATTCGAACCCACCAATCCCGGATGATGTTCTAGAAAAGGCTCTTCAAGTTGATAAAGAGATCATTGAATCCCTGAAAGCCCAACATAAAGTCTAATTAATTAGTTAAGTAATTTGTGTTTTTCATTTGATGTTCTTTTGTAATTTACTATTAATGAAGGTACTTATAAATTATTGTCTTTTACTTGTGAGTTGTGATAATGTGAGATTGTATAAGATATATATAGTAGGTTGTTCTACTACGAGAATAGTTGGTATTCACTGTGCATGTTTCAGTTAAACAGGTTGTAAGATGGAAATTTAACATTCAAATGTTTGTTGTACGGTTGACTTTGTATTTAGGTAATTAGTGGCACTCGTGACATGCATATTAACTTTTATACTCTTAGCTGAAATTCCTACATCACATTTTACATAAACCAACATAAAATTTGGTATAGCTTTTATACTTATAATATTGAAAAAAATAATATGAAATGTAAAAAATGTGTGGTCTACTGCAACATGCTCGAATTAATTAAGACCAACTCATCATTAGTTGGAAGGTATATCGTTGGAGCATAAACTATTTTTTTTTTACTTCAAATTGGGCTCTTATATTTAACAGGAGACATGGCCCAAGAAATATGAAAGAAATATTTCTTTTTTTTTTCCCAATTGGCCACATTTTGATTAATTCCAGGCTCCAAATAATATTCTGCTAATTAGGAATCACCCTTTTCAGCAGATTATATCATTTAAAGTCTGTGATCAAATTTTGTAGAAGGGAGAAAATACGAGCAAATAGGCTTCAATTTGTTATGTAGCGATGTTTTATAAATGGTCCTATGGAGCCAATCCAAATTGATATATGGGAAATTTAGATATATGTCACTTCTTAAATGGCTATTAAGGAGAATGTCACTCAATAACAACTAATTAGAAATATGTCATTAGTTTGTAAATTAGCTTAGAATTATGTCATTAATCACAATTTAGCAGAATAAAAAAACCAATTCTTTTGAAAATCTCCATAATACCCTCTGGTATTTTGTAACCCCTTTGTAATCTCCTTTCGACGCAACCAAGCACAGACGACGAATCTGCCTCCAACGATACCAAGCACAGACGACGAAACCTTGCCTCCGCCTCAGACGAAACCTAGCACAAACGAAACCTAGAGAGAGTAGCAGAAGCATACTGTATATATACTGGGACACAAACGAAACCTTATACTTTATATATAAGAATTCATCACAGGCACGTTTTTCTTTGGGAAATTTGTTTAGGTCCAGATCAGAGAAGTTATTTTCCAATCTGGGGCTTATTAGATCATCTTAGTTCTTTTATTTTGCAATATTGTAACTAGCAAGCAATATTTCCATTCTGGTAAGGGGATTCTGGTAAGGTTTTGCTGGTACGGGTTTTCTGGTACGATTTTCTGGTACGAGGATGGACGAGGCGAGGACAGTGGCGGGGAGGATAGAGGCGGACAGTGGGTGAGCGGAGGAGGGACGAGGACAGTGGCGGAGCGAAGGACGGGCGAGGACAGTGGCGGAGCGGAGGACGGGCGAGGACAGTGGGTATTTTGGGTAATAACATATTGATTTATTTTTTAATAGTGTTAAAATATAGATAATGGCATTAATATAAATTAGTCTCAAAATTAATGACATATTTCTAAGTAGTTGTTATTGAGTGACATTTTCCTTAATAGTCATTTAAGAAGTAGCATATATCTAAATTTCCCTTGATAAATTAAACAACTTGATTAATCTCAAGAAATCAAAGTGGAATAGATAAATGTCAAATTACAAATCCAAATAGATAATGGACTTATGAAAAAAATCCAAATAAGTAAGACTGAAACTTAAGAAATTAAATTCACAACTCACAAGATATTAACTTGCATGGGCTACGCCCCAAGGCCCAATTAAGCTCAGAAAAATAGTGTGAAACTGGTGTTCTAAATTCGTGCCGTTCCGTTCCAAACACGGCTTGACACGGCACGGGACGGCAGGACACAATTAATATTTTATTATATTTACCGTGTCGTTCTGTGTCGTGCCAAAATTGGAAGGAATCAGAACAGAACGGTTAAGACACGGCTCTTAACCATGTCGTGCCTAATTGTGACGTGTTTGTTTGTGTCGTGTTGCTTCGACACGACGTGCCTTATTCGTGTTAATTGTGCTGAAAATAATAAAAAAACAAAAAATAGAAAAAAATTTACAATAACATAAAAATCTGAAAAAAATCTTTAAATTTTATAGACAATTATTTTTTTGGACCTGTACATTTTTTGGACGTGTCTACCCAAACTACCCGTATCTACCTATGATGTCGTGTCGTGCCTAAATGTGTCGTGTCTAGACGTGTTGTCGTGCCGTGTCGTGTTTTCGTGTTGTGCCTCTCCTCGTAAACGTTTTGTGTCGTGTCGTTCCCTACAGTAGAAAACATAAGCACGACACGCTTAAGACACGGTACATGATCAACAGTATCGTGTTGTGTTCCGTGTCATGTCATTATCGTATCGTGCCGTTCCGTGTCATTTTTAGACACGCAGACACGATTTTGACAACTCTATGTGAAACCAAAGAAGTTTGACACAGTGAAATTTGAAGAATATTAAACGGTTCAAATTTTAAATCAAAATACAGCACGAACTTGAAAAAACTATAGACATGCGTTTTAAGTATTGTTGCATTATATAACCGCATTGTTCGTAATCCTTTTGAGGATTGACATACTATATACAGTTTCCTTCATTTGACAAGTAAAATATAAAGTGTCATAACTCAAAAATGTTAATTAATCATTAGTGCTTCATATAGGTAAAATAGTAAGAGTAAAAAGATATCCAAACTTTGAAACTTAGGGTCCGTTTGGCAAATTAAGGAATAACGTTAGAAGAGTAAAATTAGAATAGTAAAAATAGAATAGTTTGATTTTGGAAGAGTGATATTTTTAACTATTCTGAAGAGAAAAATTGTCGTTTGACCAAGTGTCAATTGGAATAGTAGAAATAATGATATTATGATAATAATAATGATTATGATATAATCTAGTAATGATAACAATAATAAGCTAAATAATATAATAAATTAATAATAATATGCATTATTTTTCAAAATAAATAAAAATAATAAAATTGACGATAATAATAATAATAATAACTACAATAACGAATAACTAATAACACAATAGTAATAATTATAATATAAGATAAAATAATTATTATAATTTTATTATTATTATTATTTAAAAAAATAAAATACTAATAAAGTAAAGATACAATATAATATAATAATATTAATAACGTAATAATACTAATTAAGTAAATAGTACATTAAAATATTTTTAATTATTAAATATAATACAATATAATCCGATAATAATGCTAATTATAGTAATAATAATAACAATAATATAAAAATTATATAATATGCATTATTTTAAAATAATAATAATAATTATTATTATTAATATTAATTATTAATATTATTTTATAATAAAGGTAATATAATAATATTTATAATAAGTATCTAATATACTAAAATATTGTTAATTGCAAATATAATACAACATAATCAAATAATAATGATAATAATAACAATAATATAGAAGTTATAATAATTTGCATTATTTTAAAATAATAATAATTAATAGTAATTATTAATATTATTTTAATAATAAAGATAATATAATAATATTAATAATAATAATATTATTATATATAATATACTAAAATATTATTAATTACAAATATAATTCAATATAATCAAATAATAATGATAATTATATTAATAATAATAATAATAATAATCTAAAATTATCATAATACGCATTATTTTAAAATATTAAAATAATAATTATAATTAATAGTAATTATTAATATTATTTTCGTAATAAAGATAATATAATAATATTATCAGAAATAATAAAGTATATATTATATATTAAATTGATAATTACATTGCAAATTTTGTTGGTTAGTCATACGAAACAGTGTATTTCGGTATTCCATCTATATAATGGTATATCGGAATAGTCTATTTTACCACTATTATATTCTTTCAAAAATACGTTTGGCAACTCTCTCATGTCGGAATAGAGCTCTATTCTGGTATTCCTTATGTGCCAAACGAACCCTTAGTGTCCTGACTTTCACACCTTTTAGTGCTTTAAAACATTTCCATGATGCATTAAAACACCTTAAAGCGTTTAGATTAGCATACCTCCACTTTTAAAATGGAGGTTTGAAATTAACCAACTTGATTGATGAAAATTTTAGGAATTCCATTGTACTAAATTATCCAACTTACTATTCCTAATTCGTCGCTTTAATTTTGTTTCTACTATGTGCAGATTTTTTTCTGCCGCTTCAGAACTAAACCGTAAAGCTCTACAACTTGAGTTTATTTCACTTCTAGAAGGAAGTTTTAAACTGTAAATAATTCATCAATCTTTCTTTTAAAAATGAACTTTATGAATAGCTCGATTTACAAAATAATAAGGTGATTAATACCAAACTAATTGATGTTAAATTTCTCATTCCTTTAGTGGAAGTGGAGATAGCCTTGAATATAATCCAAGAACAACTCCAAAGTAACATTTGTTGGGAGGATAGCATCATAAATGACAAACCGAGAAGCATGTGATGGTAGGGTTAATATGATGCATCCATGCTTTGTCAGAGAATCTCCAACTTTTAGAACTAAATGCTTGTAGAAATGTTGAAAGATGCATTGAATTCAAGCTGTTCAGGACAAGTCCATTCTTTCAAGTAAAATTTCTTTTCTTTTCTTTTTTTTTTTTGAGGAAAAACGGGTCAAGTCCCAAATTTCATTAATCAAGGTTGCATAATTTACAGCGTTAAATTTAGAAGAAGAGCAAACAAATAGACAACTTATATGACAAAGAAAACAAAGAAGAAAACCTATGCATGTCGTATTAATCATTCATCCCTTTCCTAAAAAAAAAATTATTAATAATTCATCTCATCTGATATTCCACAGTAAAATAGTTAGTGGGGTGTAAGTCTAATCCGACTAACCCGATTAATCTGACCGATCCGACCAATCCAATTCGAAAAAATACGGATTTCGATTTTTTATGGCCGGTTACGGTTTTTATTTTTCCGAACCCGACATCTAATATGTTGATACGGATTGTATAATAAAACATGCATTGGTGAAATCCGACCCGATATTTTATACTTAATTAGACAATTATACTGCTAGTAATAAAGTTTTTTATTCGATTTTCATCACAAACTTACATGTATATTTTTTTCTCAAACTTATTAATTTTAATTTTTAGTACGAATTGACGTCAATGTGCTATTTAAATTATTTTTAATTGTTACTTTTACTTTTGTAACATTAAAAAAATGTGTGAAATATTGAAGTTTGTAAAACTCGCGAAGTTCGCAAAACTCGACCACCTAAACAAAATATGAATTGGATAGTTTTTATTTTTGGTTGGTTGGTTACGGGTTGAAAACACTACAACCCGAATGACATCTAACGAGTTGAAAATCTATACGAAACCTGACCTACCCGACCCATTTACACCTATTTGCACCTTGGTCCAAGATAATTTCTCTCACAGTTCCCCTCGCAGATTGTACCTTGTCAGAGAATACTCTCCTACACCTTCCTCGCCAGAGAACGAAAGATGTGATCACTTCAAGCCTAATTCGCTGAGATGCAGAGTGATTGGTCACTAGTTCAAGATGGTGTCCGCTGGTACAAAGAGCAGCCCGGTGATCCACTGTCAGTAACTTCATATCCAAAATGTACCTCCTAGTGTGACGCGCGTACTGGCAATCAACAAGAAGATGGCGAGACGATTCAGCCACCATCATGCACATATGACAAATATTTGGGATTGTCCAGTTCAACTTAATTAGATTATCCACAATGGTTAGCTTGTTATGCAGAACCAGCCACATGAAAATTTGAACTCACAGGGGCACACTAATTTTCCAAATAGCGTTAACATGTGACTGAGGTGCTGGCGTGTTTACCAGAAACCTATAAGCCGATTTTGCAGAGTACTGGCCTCCCCCCTAATCCATGCTTCCTGATGTTGGTGGTTAGTATTGACACACGCTTGATAGTGCAGTCGTATTTGCCCACATTTCGCCAGAAAGGAGATGCTCTTGAGTTAACCCATGGGGGCGTGTGTATCGCTGTTGCACTTCGCCACCAAGCTTGTGGTGAATTCGACCAATGCAACATCCATCTCATCAGTAGGGAAATGTTTGTCATGTGTACATTTGTGAGGCCAAGACTTTCCGCCAACTTGGGCAAGATTATCAGTTTCCAATTTATCATGCACAGTCCTTTGGATGTTTGTTGTGATTCTATGTGTCCATGCCACAAGAATCTGCGGCGAACCTTGTCGAGAGCCTTGATGACCCGTTGAGGCAACAAAAATACTGTCATATAGTAGACAAGAATTGCCGAGAGAACTGCATTTGACATTACCATTTGTCCTCATATTAAGAGCATAGATGCCTCCCAGCTCGAGAGTTTTCTTTGAATCTTGTCAATAAGCAAAAAATATGTTGAATTTCAGCAGATTGATTGCGACCGCAACAGCTTCCATTACGCCCGCAAGAGATCTGACAGAAATCTGCCAAGTCAATTGTGGTCGCAATGAGATTCATTGTGATCGCAAGAAACCTATTCTAAGACAAGTTTTGACTGCCTAGATTTACTGTTATCTTTCTGATTGGATATTCTAGCTTTTATACCAAATTTCGTGGAAATGTTTACAGAAGTAAACAGAAGAATTTGGAAGAGAATTGGAAAGAATATATTTTCATATATTCCATGAATATTTGATAATTAATTTTGCATTTTCCAAGATACACTAGCACCCTTATAAATAGTGTCGAATCTCCAAGCATTACGAGTAATCAAAACAGTATTGTTTAGGGCACATGTGCTGTGCATAGCTACCGACACACCTATCAATTAGGTGGTCATACTCCGTGAGGCGTTCGTGCTCTCGGAGAAAGGACAGCTCCCGTGACTGCTTGGAAGGACTCGTCAGTGACACTTCCACATTCGCGCAAGGACATCTCCTGACTTCTCAAGACTCAAGCTAGAAAGAGGACGGGACTAAATATGGACAGTAAGTTTTCGCTTTCGCCTGAATTTATTTCAAAATGTAGCATGAAGAAATTATTTTTGAATTGCAATTGTTTGTCGTAGTTTAGGATTTGGGTAAATTGGATCTACCCTAAATTGAATTGCACCAAAATTTAGTCCAACAGTCTTTTCCTTATTGACAACTAATTCCGATAATGCCGAGAACAAATCTACCAACATTCCCACTAGTCGAATTTGTTGCTTTGCCGGTTGGATGAGCAGCAGTGTATCATCAACTTATGATAGGCATTGCTTGACATCAGTAAATGGAGTTTTGAGGAGTCTGAGTTGTGTTAGTTTGGTAAACCACGTAGATACAAAGTCCACCGCCAAGATGGAGATGTATGGTGCAAGTGGGTCACCTTGACGCACCCCCCCCTCCTTAGAATAATATTTTTCCCTGCCATCGAATTTTGTATCACTTTAGAGGTCCCTGTGAGAGAGAGACGGTGAATCCATTAACACCACTGTTCTAGGAACCCCTTCGCTCGTAACACATGCATCAGAAAAGGCCAGTATATAGAATAAATAACCTTTTGTATGTCCACCTTGAGCAGCGTCAGCTTGGCATTTTGCTTGGTTGTAGCATGAACTACTTCCTAAGCATACTGAAATCCTTCTAAGATGTTTCTACTCTTCACAAATGTTGTTTGGGAATTAGATATTAGTTTCCCCATGAGTGTTTGTACTCTCGCTGCTTAGATACGTGAAAAAACTTTTGAATGCCAGTGGACAAACTTATAGGCCAGTAATCCGGTGATTTTTTGGAGACCAGAGTGATGCAGGAATCATTTAAGGGGGTCAAGGTATAGTGTGGTGAACTCATGATAAAAATGAAGGTTTCGAGCTAATATGGAATCATGAGGTCTATGAATCGTTGATAGAATTTCGATGTAAAACCGTCAGCGCCATGTGCTTTGTTCTTTCCGTCAGTTCTGGTTGTTGCTCGCATTTCTTGTTCATCAACTCGTTTTGCAGATCCTGACAATCGTCTTGTGTGAGCATGTTTTATAGTTGGTCCATGTGAATGAAGGTAGTTCGTTCAACGTAGTTCCCATATGCTTACAGAAGAAATGGTGCAGTACTCTAGCTTTCCCTTTTTTATCATTAACCACTATGTTGTTGTCTGTTATCCTTATATAAAAGGAACATCGTAAACAAAAGAGAGTCATGGCTTTTACAAGTCCAAACTACCATAACTAAGTACTTCAACATACTTCAATATAAAAGGAAACATCGAAATAACAACCTTGCACAGTAACATAAATACTAAATTATCTATACTAAAGATAGAGTAACTAAAACAAAAGTGTTGCACCATAATATGTTCTCAGCACACACACAAAATCAAAGAGAAGGCAGTTACTTCAAAGGAGGTGGGTAACCCCCTTGTAAATCACTTCCCGCGGCTCCTTTGATTCCACCACCGGGGTCTTGGGATGTTCCTTTTTCTTTGAGTGTTCCTCTTGAGCCGCATTAATTTGTGCTTGCACCATTACGTTGATCTCCAGGCCTGAGCTTTGTAGAATATATGTGACTTTTTGTTTGGAGAGCCTCTCGGCATGATTCGGCAGGTCTAGATGCAGCTGAGATGTTGTCTTACGCTTCCCCTTCCTCTGTCCACTTGGCATCGATCCTTCAACGGGCTGCTTGGCTGCAATGCGGGGACTATTCCTCAGTAGTGTCGTTGTTGCTTCCTCTTAGATGGTATCATGTTGGGTTTGTTGTCGTGCTTCTAATTCATTGAACACCAGATCTGCCAATATGTAAGGTAGTACCGGCTGGAGGTCCTCTTCACTGAGAGAGTTGTCTAATGAATCAGTGCTCCTCTTTGGGTTGACATTGCAGTCAGTGTAACAAATGTGACCCGATTTGAGTGGAGGTGGATGCAAGTCCTCACTTGCTTTGCGCGGGGAGATCACCTTGTTAGCTTCATTCTTGAACTCTTGGTTTGATGTGGAAAACACATGCTGATCTTGCTGGTCTGGCAGCTATTCTGTGGTAAGGAGCGATCAAGCAAGGTGAAAACCGACCCTTATGATTTTCAATGTAAAGACTTGCAGCAAAAAAAATAAAGAGTTGCAGTAATATAAAGACTTATGAGCGACATGACGGACATAACAGTTTTGTTGCAAATTTAAATATAAATACTTTAGACCTAAATATAAAGACATGTATGGAGCATATAGAGCGAACATAGCAGATAAAGCAGAGCGGAATTGAAGCTGACTGAACAAAGCATTATTTTTTTGTCTTCTAGCGAGAGACGTGATAAAATTCTCTCTTATTATTAAAAAACATTGGTTATATTTTTCAACTAGTAGCTTGCTTAGAAAGTAATTTGCACCCACTTTTCGCAATTTGATCTTTCATTTTTTATCGCTCAGCCATGAAAGCATTGACAACGAACTGGGAAGATCTTCCATAGAATTCCTCCATCTAATCTTGAAAAAGCTTCTCGATATCACAATCACATATGCCAATTCTCAAACGCATCTATATGTGTTATTTCAGTTCAATCTCACATACTTTCTCATATCTCATATCCAAAACTTCAACAACGCCTGAAATTCAAATTATGGGTTCACTAGACTTTAAGGGTGCATTCGGTTCCTCCCATTTGCTACAGACAGAAAAAAAAATTGTGAGACTTAATTTGTATTTTTCCAAAGTTTAAGTGGGAGAGGGATGCTCTGTTGTGCGAAGGAGGGGTTTTCAGTGGGATCCTTGCAAATTTGAATAGGGGTCCTTTTGCTTATTTTTATTTACAACTATGTTCTTTGTATAGCAATTTTTTTGAGGTGGATTCATGCACTCACCAAAAACTTACCTGTCTCATCCCCTGGGAGGGGGCATAGTAATTTTCGTTTTTGTTATTGGTTTTAGTAATGAGATAAAATGACCATTTTCAACAAAGTTTTACTGTTAAATTATACTAACTCCAAGTATTCAATTAATGAAAAGGGAAAATTAGAAAAGAAATGGTAATTAAAAAATTGATGTGTTGATATAGAGATATTGTATCACACTGCCACAAGTGATCAGAATATAACTACAGAGGATCAGGGATTAGTTTAGGGAGTAATTAATACAATTTGTTACAGCTCTGTGTATTAGTATAAATAGGACCCAATGTAACTGAGATTGGTCAAGCAAATACAATCATTTTCATTCAATCACTCTCAACTCTGTCTTAGAAATATATCATGGTATCAGAGCCATTCTAGGCTTCTTCTTCTTCTTCTTCACTCTTCTCTCTTACATCGCAACACTCAAGATTACAAAGATTATCAAGATCAATCAAGATCAACTTGCCATGGCGAATCCACCTTCTCCAAACTCTGTCTCTAGCACAAACATCACTGGCCCAAATATCTCATCCACGGAATCAATTATATCCCTAACTCTACCAATAGTTGTGAAATTAACCGAAAACAACTTCCTTACTTGGAAATCTCAAGTTTTACCTCTAATCCATGGCTACAATCTATCAAAATTCATTGATTCCCCACCTCCTGAACCAACTACAGCAACCAATCAGGGACAATTCGACATCAATCCAGTCTATTTAGCCTGGCGTCGACAAGACCAGCTTCTCTTTGGGTGGCTTCGCTCCTCTCTAACCAAATCGTTGATGGATCAAGTGATTTCCGATTCGACAACCCGCGAATTTTGGTGCTCTCTTGAGGAATATTTCTCATCTACATCCAGAGCTCGACTTCATGAACTAAAACGGCAGATTCAAACAGCCAACAAAGGAGATCGCAGTTGTTCTGATTATCTTCACCAACTCCGACGAATCTCTGATGAACTCACCTTCATAGGCGCTCCGCTACCTGAAGATGAACTCGTCTCAGCTGCAATCAACAGTCTTGGTACTGAATACAACTCAATCGTCGTTGTTGTCTCTACTGCCAGATGCCATGGGAATTTGTCCTTCTCTGATCTCCGAGGCTTGCTTCTTAGTCATGAAGCACTGCTTCAAAGCCAGGTCTCCATCAACTCATCAGCTTTCTACACGGGTCGAACAAATCGATACACAGCCAATCAGTCTTCATCAGAGAGAAATTCAACAAGAAACGATGACTATCTATCCAAGCCCAGAACATTCGGGCCTCATTCTGTCAATTCCACGCGTAGCCCAGAAAGAGACAACAAACTCATTTGCCAAATCTGTACCAAACCGGGCCACAAGGCCAAATTTTGCTACCACAGATACAAAAAGGATGCAGACTGGAAACCCAACCCACGGTTTAAAGCCCATCATGCACAATCAACACCGTTCGATCAAGACAATTCTTCTTGGATAATTGACTCGGGTGCAAACCATCACATAACAAGTGATCTTAACAACCTCTCATCCTACTTTTCATATAACGGACCCGATAAACTTCAAATTGGTAATGATTTTGGCCTTCCAATAACTCATATAGGCTCTCCTTTTATTACATTTTCTAATATTTCTATAAAACTTACCAATGCTCTTTATGTACCTAATTTTACAACCAATCTTTTAAGTTTATCAAGATTGCTTCTTGACAATCAATTTCTATCTATTAACTTTACTTCCTCGTCTTGCATAATTAAGGACCTCCACATCAACACTCATCCACTCCACATACCTAATATCAATGGACTTTATACACTCAAGATGAAGTCTTTTACAAATTTGTCAAAGCCTCCTCAAGCTTTTGTAACAACTCGTACTACAATAAGTATTTGGCATGCTAGACTTAGACATCCTTCCACCACAACCACTATTAAAGTCATTAATAGCAATAGATTATCTTATATTAGGGAAAACTTTACTTTTTGTCATGATTGTCTCAAAGCCAAAGCTCATTTTTACCTTTTTCTTCCTCTAATTCATGTTCTTCCTCCCCTCTTGAACTCATTCATTCTGATGTATGGGGTCCTTCTCCAATTGTATCTTCACAATGATATAAATACTATGTTTCTTTTATTGATGACTATTCTCATTTCACATGGATTTATTTTATGAAACATAAGAGTGAAGTTTGTAATATTTTTTCTAATTTCAAACTACAAGTTGAGAATATTTTAAACACTCTTAGAACTGATGGAGGTACTGAATACAAACCAATCTCTACTAAATATCCACAAATAATACATCAAACTACTTGTCCTTATACTCCACAATAAAATGGAGTAGCTGAAAGAAAACATAGACATATTGTAGAACTTAGTCTCGCCACTATGTCCCATGCTTTTATTCCACCAAAATTTTGGGATGAGATTTTCTCTAGTGTTGTCTATCTTATAAATAGGTTACCATCACAAAATCTTGTACCATTTACTACTTTATTTGTCAAAGAACCAGATTATAGCTTTATGAGAGTACTTGGTTGCCTTTGTTATCCCCTTACTAGACCATATAACCAACATAAACTAAATTTTCGATCTCAACCTTGTGTATTTTTGGGGTATGGTATACATAAAAAAGGATATCATTGCCTTGTGGAGTTCATTGAAAATCAATTTCCCTTTCAAACAACGGATCGACCTACATCTCCTTCTCTGGATTTAAATCATTCTTTATCTCAACTGGGCCTATTAATTCCATCCAATACAAATATTAATTCAACTGGGCCAAATAGCAACTCTTCTCTTCAATTCAATACTGTTGAAACCAATTCTCTTGAGAATCTATTAGCCAAAAGCCCAATTATTTCTACACACAGCCCAACCGAAATCACCACAACAAATTCCACCGACTCGGGCCCTATTAACCTTCCCATTTTACCCTCCAACGGTAACCTCATTACAAACAACTCACCTTCCTCACCGAACTGCTCCCAGTCTGCTCCTACTCACCAGCCATTTTCACAAACAGATGATATACAAACACATTCATCCTCTTCCCATCAACAGATCCCAGCCAATACTCATCACATGATTACCAGAACCAAGGATAGTACTAGAAAACCCAAAGAATTTGCTGATTACATTGCTCATCATGCTCATACTGAAATCAAACCAACCACCTTCAATCAAGCCAACAGATCACCTCAATGGCGGGAAGCTATGTCAGTGGAATTAAATGCTCTTGCCTCCAACAAGACTTGGTATTTGGTCCCACCTCCGACAAATCAACGAGTGATAGGCTGCAAATGGGTGTTTAAGATTAAAAGGAAACCAAATGGTGATGTTGAGAGGTACAAGGCCCGATTGATTGCAAAGGGCTACAACCAAGAACCAGGGGTGGATTATGACCAAACTTACAGCCCAGTCGTCCGAGCTACTACCATACGGGTTATCCTTTCTTTAGCTGTTTCATCAAATTGGCCTCTTAGACAACTCGATGTGTCTAATGCCTTTCTCAATGGAGATCTCATCGAACATGTCTTTATGGAACAACCACAAGGTTTCTTTGATTCATCTCATCCATAATACGTTTGCCTCCTTCACAAATCATTGTATGGCCTCAAGCAAGCTCCACGTGCATGGATCGAAAAATTAAGCACTATATTGACTCAACAAGGGTTTAAATCATCATTCTATGATCCATCACTATTCCATCTTCACTCTCACGGCCATACTCTTCTCATACTGGTTTACGTAGATGACCTTGATGTAACTGGAAGTAATGCTGCTCAAGTGAATCACTTCATCGAGACACTAAAGGGAAAATTTGCAATAAGGAATTTAGGAGACATTCATTACTTCCTAGGTCTTGAAGCACATCGAAATCAGCAAGGATTACTCCTCACCCAAACCAAGTATGTTACTGATCTTCTTAATCGAGCAAACATGAGTAATTGCAAACCTTGTCACACACCTATGGCGATTGGTATTTCTCTCTCTCAACATGGCAACTCACTGTTTGACAATCCGAGCCTCTATAGAAGCATGGTGGGTGCCTTGCAATACACCACACTAACACGACCTGATATTGCCTATTCTGTCAATAAGCTGTCCCAATTTATGCATCAACCTCTGGAAGAGCATTGGGCAGCTGTTAAGCGATTATTACGGTACATGGCAGGCACTGCTCACATGGGAATTCAGATTTTCAGCAACTCTTCTCAACAAATTTTTGCTTACTCCGATGCGGACTGGGCAGGTAGTGTAGACGATCGTCGATCTACCTCTGGGTTATGTGTGTATCTCGGCTCCAACTTGGTATCCTGGTCAGCAAAGAAGCAACCCACGGTCTCTCGCTCAAGCACAGATGCCGAGTACCGGAATTTGGCATTAACCTGTATCGAAATCCTTTGGTTGCAATACTTACTCAATGAACTGGTTCCATCTTCCCAGTCGGTACCAATTCTTTGGTGCGATAATATCGGTGCCACATTTTTAGCCTCAAACCCGATGTTTCATGCTAGAACGAAACATATAGAGATTGACTACCATTTTGTGCGTGAGAAAGTTGCTTCAAATCAATTGTAAATCAAGTTTTTATGCTTCAAAGATCAGATTGCTGATGTGATGACCAAGCCGTTGTCTTTACCACGTTTTGAATATCTTAGAAACAAGCTCAATGTGTTTCTCAACACATTGGCTTGAGGGGGTATATAGAGATATTGTATCACACTACCACAAGTGATCAGATTATAGTCACAGAGGATCAGGAATTAGTTTAAGGAGTAATTAATACAGTTTGTTATAGTTCTGTGTATTAGCATAAATAGATAAATAGGACCAATGTAACTGAAATTGGTCAAGCAAATATAATCATTTTCATTCAATCACTCTCAACTCTCTGTCTTAGAAATCTATCAGTTGATAAGAAAAGAATACCAAGTGAATTCTAGATGAAAAAAGAAGAAAAGCATAAAAAGTTTTGATGGCCGTGAGCAGTCAATTTTATTTCATTTTAATATTTGCATTGCCAACGACAATAAGCTTCTGCTTACTTTTTGTTTGTTTAAATATCTTTCTGATAAAGCCGTATAGACCACATGGGATAGAAATTTTATGATTGGTTTTTTTCTTTTTGATATAGTTGTTATATGTTTGAACCGAGAGGTGTTAGTTAGTGAAATTCGCACATTATTTATTTATTTAAAGCAGTGCACACAAGCTATTAAAGTAATATGATAAAATAATAACACGCTAACTAACATCATATATATACAAATATATATAATGTATATGTCTTGGGAAAACCTTCATTCATTCATTGCTATTGAATTGGTTTAACTAGCCTTTATATATGTAGTGTATAATATAGATTCTCATTATCATTATGATTTATACAACTGCTGTTTTTTTCTTCTCTGTCTATCCAAATTCAGGATCAGAATCTGCTGCTTGTATTTGAGCCAAGTAGAATTCTGTTTGTTTCGATCCGACCGCCACGAATCGATCGATCGTCACGAACGGCTGTGATTTGATTCAGAAAACAAGTGTTTTGACCGTTAGATGAATTTTGAACCGTTCAGATCGAAACAAGTAGAGAACAAAAAAGGATTATACAAGCAGCGGATTTGGTTCCCCAAATTAATGTCTGAATAATCAATGGAGCTGTCGATCTCTCTTGATGAGAAACAAACAACGGTGCTATTCTCCGTTCCAGCTATTCGCCAGCAACAGCCTACCTTCTGTCCTTCTACTCACGATTACATTATTACATATCCATTTGGAGATATTTGTATCCGTTAGATGACGAGATCTGAACCTTTGGTCCCTGATCGACGGCTCATATTATCTCTATTTGGATTATTTGATTCGGAAATTTCCAATGGATGTATTTATATGGGAAATGAGCAAGCAAGGGGAGATGTTTCCAAGCTGTAGGTAGGACTTCAAAATCTGTAACGATCAGCGGGATACAGTCACCTCCCGTTGTGATTACCACTTTACTTATATACCCTCGGAACATTTAATTTTACATTTTTATCACATTAAATGCATAGAATATATAGCTTATAATTAATTTTGAATTAATATTGCAACTTTCAAACATGAATTTACAAAATGTTGTAAGGCTTCAAAGATCTTAAGCAGGATATTTGTTTTATTTTGAGGCAACAAACAAAACCGTATCCAGTGCTCTTATAGATAAAAGCGGGGTCCTGCTTTTATTCGATCAGGTCCATTCAATGTTAAATGGACGGATCAGATCAAAACAGCTTCTAAAACTCCAGCTCCTCCAGTCATCATCCGTCTGTCCGATTTATATTTTACGGACCGGATGATAATATCAGGGTCCTGCTCTTTCCTAAAAAGAGCAGCAGATATGGATCCCACAACAAATGCCAGGCTAGCCA
>CAXKVX010003600.1:0-24814 GCA_964058865.1 Eleocharis quinqueflora | reverse complement strand
CGCCAAATCTGGCGTTATAACGCTAGAATTCTGAAATTTTAAAATGCAATTTTTAAATAGAATAAGACTGAAATAAAATCCAAAATGTCAAGAATATCTCTTAAATGTTATTTAAGTTTATGAATATAAACTTCATTTCAGCAAAAACTTTGTTTGACATAGTAGCAAAATTTTTAATCTCAACTTCCAGAGACTTAGCGTTATAACGCCAGTGTCAAGGACTTGGCCAAATTTGGCTAAGTCCTGAGCACCAGCGTTATAACGCCAAGTTAGGCGTTATAACGCTAGAATTTTGAAAATTTCAAATGCTTATTTTAAATAGATTAAGATTGAAATAAATTCCAAAATTTCAAGAATATGTCTTAAATAACATCTACGTGCATGAATATGAATTTTATTTCATCAAAAACATTGTTTGACATAGTAGCAAATTTTTGTATCAAACGTTTCAGAGACTTAGCGATATAACGCTAAGCCTGACGTTATAACGCCAGTGTCAAGGACTTAGCCAAAATTGGTTAAGTCCTGAGCACCAGCGTTATAACGCCAAGTCTGACGTTATAACGCCAGAATGGTCCAGATTTTAAAATATGATTTTAGAATAGCAAATGATCAAATGAAAATCCAAATGTTCAAAATTAAGTCTTAAATATTGTCTAAGATTATCCGGATGAATTTAATTTGCTCAAAAATATCATTTTGATTAGTAGCATTTTTTTCAACCAAATTTCCAGAGGCATTGGCGTTATAACGCCAAGCTATTCAAAATTGGCAAAATTCTTCTAAGTACTCGAAATTCTGGTTTAGCGTTATAACGCTACATTTGACGTTGTAACGCTAGATCAAAATTCAAACGTCACAAAAATTTGTCCTGACTTGGACTAGCGTTATAACGCTATGTTTTCAACATAGCCTAGCGTTATAATGCTAAGTACAATTTGCACAAAAATACAAATCCAATGTCACAAAATTTTATCCTGACTCATGATAGCGTTAGATTTTTATAGAACTTGGCATTATAACGCTATATTCCGAAAACCTAATTTTGTGCAGAAATCAAAAGGTATAAAAGGGAACCATCTCTCCCAACTCATTTCATCTGAAACCTTTTAAGCAAAACCCTTATTCTCAGCAACCATTAATACAAGCACTCTTGAGCTCAAATTAATATAGCCAAATCTATTAAAGCCTCCCAATTTTATTTAGCCAATTGTTCTATTGCTAATTGAGAGATTAGTGGTTTTGTTAGTTTAGTGCATTACCATCTATTTGTTCTTCTTTCCTTAATTGTGAACTGTGTGAATCAATTAGGGTCCAATTACTCTAGCGGTGTGTGTAAAGAGAATTGGATTCCGTCTTTGTACGAAATTTTCATTAGTGAAGCGGACCGGGCTTATTACCGCAAGAAGCGGGGACGCCGGGGACCCGAAGACGTAGGTGTGGCCTTTAGTGCAAGACGAACTCCGTCAACACGCGATTGAGTCATCCTCTCACTCTTTACTATTTCAACCTATTAATTCTCAATTGTCTTGTGTTAATTATGCTTGAATTGCTTAATTAGGAATTAGTGAATTATATTTGAGTTGGCCAATTGAGAAATAGAGTGAATTGCTATTTAGAACCATTTAGAAAATTTTGATAAATTGGTAATACGCTTTCGCATATTAAATTGAATTATTGTGCATTGAATTGCAATTTGGGAAAAATTGTAATTAAGATCCTAATTCTTAGTTAAACCGAAAAATTGTCCATAACTAGGCCGCCTAGGTTATCAAAGTGGTATCAGAGCAGTGTTGTGCTTGATAGTTAGGAACTCTCTTAATTACAAGCTAAGATCAATTATTGTACCAACCAAATAGCCACCACCTATAGGCATGTTTCTTCAACTCCCGTGTTGGGACAAGGGTGTAAGAACTATGGGTATTGGAAGAGGTGCATGATAAACTACCTAGATATCATGGACCTTTTAGACGTGGTTAACACCAAGTTGGATCGGAATATAGCCCGAATAACAAATTAACCGCGCCATCTCTTATGAGAAAAAGGGAAAATGACCAAGTGGTAAATGCAATTTTGGCATCGGTGCATGAGTCAATTGCATCGATATTTGGTAAGGCCACTAATGCATATGATATGTGACATGTCCTATTGAGGAAATATGAGGGCAATGATCTATTGAAACGGTCTAGGGGTGCCGCTCTCCAATCCTTATTTGAAAACTTTAAGATTGGAGACGATGAATCTATTGAGGATATGTACACTAGGCTAACCCTTTTGACGAATGATTTTGTTGAAATAGGTGACCCATTGAGGCCTTGCAAGGTGGCTAGAAAGCTCATAAGGATTATGATGAGAAGGCCATCATGGGAAGGCTATATGAGCTCCTTGGAAGCAATGCACAACGCTAGAGAGGTGCCTTTCACTCCCGAAGAGATTTACTCATTCCTCAAAACCTTTGAGGAGACTCTTCGTCAAATAGGAGAAGATCAAGGTCACAAACCCGTTGCACTAGAGGCACAAAACTCAAAGCCATACAATAACTCCAAATCCTACCATAACTCATCATACACCAACCCCTCATCCTCCAATACTAGAAACCAAATGGAGACCAATCCTTTGAAAGACTTTGGACAAGATCACAACAAGGAGATACCTATACTCACCAAAATGATCCAAAGGCATATTTGCATACGAAAGGCGGCTCAATTCTAAAAGGGAAGAATAGGGAAAGAGGATAGTGTGCTTGATGGGTGACAAAGAAGATCATACAATTCACACGTGCTATAGATTGTTTTCCCAAATGAAGACTCAAGATAGAGTTGAGCGACAAGATCAAAGAGGGGTACGAAAACAAGATGGATTTAAGGGTAGGAGAAATTCCAAGGCTATGCAAGCCGAAGCTTGGGAAGAAGAGGACGTTGAAGGGGATGAGTGTGTAGCGGAACAATCGAATGATTCTCAAACACCCTATGCACTTATGGCGATAGTTGATGATGAGTGCCACATGGAGGGCGATGAGGAGACCAAGAAGAAGGTCGACCTTGATGCTATCATCTCCAAGAACCAAGTCACCGACTCGGGGGTGATTGAGCTTATCAAAAGATTTTCACTTGCCCGAGTTGAGAAAGAAGATGAAGTTCAAGAAGAGGAACCAATGGAAGAAGCAAAACCGATGGAGGAAGAACAACCGGTAGAAAAGAAATCGAAAGATGAAGAGCCCAAAGATGACTCTAGTGCTTCAACCTCAAATGATGAGGCAAATGTATCTCTAAACTCAAATGATGTTAAATTTTTCTTAGGACTTGCATTCGATGATGAATCGAATGAGGATGATGATGAGCATCCTACAAATGACACAAGCAATCAAGCTAATGAAAACTCTTTGAAACTTGAAATTCTTAGGTTAAGCAAACTTCTAATTGAAGCTAATCATGCCATAATGAGTAGAGATGGTAAAATTGAGTGTTTAAATAATAGAATTCTTGAGCTTGAATCCAAGGTAAATGAATTTGAAACAAAGGCAAAGGTTTGTGATAAACACATTGAAACTATTAATAATTTGAAACTTGATAAAGAAAATTTGAAAAAGGAAATCAGATCTTTAAAATCCAATCCACTTGTGCATTGAAGAGTAGCACAAGGATGGATTTGAGTAGAATGTTTGAGGGACAAAGACCTCACGATAAATCGGGTCTTGGATTTAAGAAAAGCTCACCTTCTTCTTCATCTAACAACCCTAAGGATCCAAAAAAAAAAGGAAAGCAAACTCAAGGTTGCAAGGGCAAGGGTTTAAGCTACCAAAAACCGAGAAATGTACCAAATTATGCATATAGGTATAGGTTTAGCAATGGTAACTACACCAAGAATAAACCAACACCTAGGTATTTTGATCCATCTTGGTCCAAGAATACTTACCATAGGAAACCAACCGGTTGGCGGTATGTGATCAAAGGCACCAATCATGCCCATATTGTTCTCAATAAATTGAGAAGCCAAGAGTTGCTTTCCAACATCAAAACTTCTCACACAACTACAAAACCAACATAACTCAATCACCTAAACCTAGGAGTCAAGCTCAAGAACTCAAAAATGACTACACAAATTGTTTTGTCAAAGAACGCATCAACCCTCCAACTAGTGCATTTTGCAACTATTGTTGCAAACATGGTCATATATCACTTGAGTGCGGGTTTAGGAACGGAAGAAACTTGAAGAAGGTTGCTTGGGTTCCTAAACTTAACATATAGGATATTGTTTGCATATTTCCTTATGAATTCATAACTATCAAATATTTAGGGGGAGTTCAATTTTATGTTTTGATTATTACTAATGCATAATCTTGTAGGTTTGCTTGATGTCTACACATAAAGAAAATGCTTGAATATTAGATAGTGGATGTTCTCATCACATAATCGGGTCCAAATCAAACTTTATATCTCTAAAACCTCATGATGGGAGATATGTTACATTTGGTAGTCACCAAAGGAAGAATAAGACTATAGGCATAGGTTCGGTTGGTAACCAAAACTTAACCATATCAAATGTCTATTTGGTAGACAGGTTAAACTATAACTTACTTAGCATAAGCCAATTGTGTGATGCCGGTTATCATGTGAAATTTGACTCAAATGCATGTTACTTAATGAATTGCAAAACCAATGAATTAATTTACCAAGGAAAACGTCAAAATGGTGTTTACTATTTGTACCTCAACCATTCCGATCAAGGTGAACTATGTTTTAGTGCTATAACTAATCAATCTTGGCTTTGGCATAGGAGATTAGCTCATTTAAGTGTACATACAATCAAAAATGCAATTAAGCATGACCTAGTGAAAGGATTACCGTTGAGCAAGGTTGAGTTGGATCACGTATGTGAAGCTTTCTTGAAAGGTAAACAAACTAAGTCTAGCTTTAAATCCAAAGACATGGTATCTACCAATCAACCATTACAATTGCTACATATTGACTCGTTTGGTCCGATAAATGTGCTAAGTCTTGGTAGAAGACGATATGTATGTGTCATAGTTGATGATTATAGTAGGTTCACTTGGTGTCTCTTCTTAAGTCATAATAATGAGACGTTTGAACGGTTTGTTGAGTTTTGCAATCAGGTTGAAAATGAACAAGGATTGAAAATCAACAAGATTAGAAGTGATCATGGTGGGGAATTTGAAAATGCTCAATTTGATGAATTGTGTTCAACTAGGGGCTATAGACATGAATACTCGGCTCCTAGAATGTCTCAACAAAATGGGATTGTTGAAAGGAAAAACTCGAACTTTACAAGTCATTATGGGCCGAAGCGGTTAATACGACTTGCTACATAATTAACCGAATTGGCCTTAGACCCATCCTTATGAAAACAATGTATGAATTGTGGATGGGTCGTAAGCCCAATATCTCATATTTTAAGGCCTTTGGTTCCAAATGTTTTGTGCTTGACCAATCTCAAAGAACGAACAAATTTTACCCAAAATCATTTGAGGGCACATTTGTAGGTTATTCGTTGACAAGTAAGGCATATAGAATTTATGTGCCAACTCAAAATATAATTATTGAGTCTATTAATGTTAAATTCAATGAAAGCGCTAATGTTCGGGCCGAGATTGGTAGTCTTGACAATGTAGGAATTGATCACTCAAGACAAGAAACAAACGATGAGAATCAAGAGAGAAGGAACATGGTGGTTGAGCAAGAAACTCATGACATTGTGGCGCCTCAACATGAACCAACTAATGAACAAAATCAAGGAGTCGGTGATGGAGTAAACGCCTTGAATGAGGATGATGAAAGTGAAGATGGCACCACAACATCGCAACAAGGTAATCAAATTCCGTAAGACCTAAGGGAAGTACACTCTCACCCTCTCTCAAATGTGATTGGGGATCCAAGGGAAGGGGTTCGAACTAGATTGGGTGTAAGTCAAATGATTGCTCATTGTGCATTTGTGTCACAAATTGAACCCACCAAGTTTGAGGAAGCCAATCAAGACCCCGATTGGATTTTGGCCATGCAAGAGGAATTGAACCAATTTGAAAGAAGTAAAGTATGGCAACTTGTACCTAGACCAAAGAATAGAACCATTATTGATACAAAATGGATGTACAGAAACAAAAAGGACCAAGAGGGAAATATAATTAGAAACAAAGCTAGATTGGTTGCTCAAGGTTTTAGGCAAAGAGAAGGTCTAGATTATGATGAAACATTTGCATCTGTAGCTCGTCTTGAATCCATTCGGATGCTATTAGCTTATGCCTCTTACAAAGGCTTTACCTTATACCAAATGAATGTTAAGAGTGCATCCTAAATGGATTCATAGAAGAGGAAGTCTATGTTCATCAACCAATCGGTTTTGTTGACCCAACGTTACCAAACCATGTGTACAAACTTGATAAAATCCTCTACGGTCTCAAACAAGCACCTAGAGCATGGTATGGTAGATTGAGTTCCTTTCTAATTGCAAATTAATTTGTTAGGGGCAAAAAGGATACAACATTATTCACAAAGAAAAGAGGCAATGATTTACTATTAGTGCAAATATATGTTGAATATATATAATATTTGGTTCTACTAATGTGGCACTTGCCAAAAAATTTGCCTCTTTGATGAGTAGTGAATTTGAGATGAGCATGATGGGAGCTCACGTTCTTCTTGGGTCTTCAAATCAAACAAACACCGGAAGGAATTTTCATAAGCCAAACGAAGTATGCGAATGAATTGATCAAAAAGTTTGGCATGGAAGAGTGCAAGTTGAGTAAAACACCTATAGTGACAAATGTAAATCTTGACTCAGATGAGAGCGGTCAAAAGAAGGACATCTCACAATATCGAGCAATGATAGGTAGTTTACTTTATTTAACGGCAAGTCGGCCAGATATTATGTATGTCGTGTGTCTATGTGCTAGATTTCAAGCCAATCCTAAAGAGTCTCATGGTATAGCCGTAAAAAGAATTCTTAAATACGTCAAGGGTACACTAAACTTGGGGCTTTGGTATGGTAGACAAACAGAACTAAGTTTGATAGGGTATACCACGCCGATTTTGCTGGTGATCGAATGGACCGAAAGAGCACAAGCGAAACAAGTCAATTTCTTGGCGGTTCGCTTGTGTCTTGGTCTAGCCGCAAACAAACCTTCGTGGATCTTTCAACCGCGGAGGCGGAATATGTTGCGGAGGATAGTTGTTTCACCCAAATTCTTTGGATGACGCACACTCTAAATGACTATGACCTACGTTTTCGTAAAGTGCCAATTATGTGCGACAAAACTAGTGCTATTCAAATGTCAAAGAGCCTCATTTTACATTCACGTACCAAGCACATAGACATTCGAAATCATTTTATTCGTGACCATATTGAAAGGGGCGATATTGAATTCGTACATGTTGCTACAAATAATCAAATAGCGGATATATTCACAAAGCCCTTAAATACACAACAATTTTGTGAGTTGAGGTTCAAATTGGGTATGCTAGAACTAAACTAAATCATTTAAGCCCCAATTGGAGTCCTAAACATGTGTGTAACAGTGTCCAAAAGCATAGCAAGCAATTTTGTAAATTGAGATGAAGTTCAGCAGGGAAAACTGAACTCAGAACAATCTAGCGTTATAACGCCAAATCTGGCGTTATAACACTATCTTGACCCAGAGCACAACAAGAGAGTCAGCTATACAATTCATGTATAGCGTTATAACGCTAAGGATGGCGTTATAACGATATCTGAGGTCTGGGACTTAGCCAATTTCAACCAAATCCTTAGGGTTAGCGTTATAACGCTACATATGGCGTTATAACGCCATAACATGATGCAAAACCAGTTTACTGAAATGCCCTTGAGCTGGCGTTATAAAGCTTGATCCAGCGTTATAACGTTATCCTGCTCTACTGCACCATTTCGACAGTTGGCGTCATAACGCTAAATATAGTGTTATAACGCTAAGTTGCCAGAACCTAAAAATAGTATAAATCTGACCCCATTTCTTCTCCAACCCTTCTTCTCCCAAAATACACCTCTCCTCTTCTTCAAAAACCGTGAAACCACCCTAAACCCTAGCTTTTCTCTTCCAAAATCCTACCTCTCCTCTACTCCAAATCCTATTTCCTCCCACATCTCACCTCTCTTCCTCATCCTCTTCTTCTTTCTCTACTCAAAACTCACCAAAACTCTCTCTATCTCTCTCACCACCAAACCCTAGACATGGCATCCAAGGGGAAGAAACTTCTCGGTCGTCGCAAGGAGGGCGCAAACAGTCAAGTCGAGACCGACGGTGACTCGTTCGATGACTTTCCTCTCATGGATCTCATCTCCCTTCCACCTATTTCCGACCAAACCGCTACAACCGACGTACCGGCGTCATCCCAACAACACCGTGTCAAGCCCAACATGAAGATCACCTCGGGCAACCGGTACCTCTTCCGAGACGAAGATGCTTTCGTCAACTTCTCCGGCACCAAGAATCATGCAATTGTCGCATGCTACTACTACAAGAGGCACTGCTTGCTTCCGGAGTGGGAAGGAAACCTGGTGGAGCGATACATCGATCATTGGGATGGAGGCCTCTCATCGAATGCGACGAAGCCTTCAATGAAATTTTGGTAAGGGCTTTCTATGCAAACCTCCAAATTGGCGAAGAACGCCATTCTCTTGTGACTTATTTGGGGGGACGGAGATAGTCATCACTCTTGATTCTATAGCACAAATTCTTTGTCTGGTAAATGAGGGTGATGAACTATCATCATGAAGAAATGGCCGGTAGAGCAAGACCCGGTAATTTTGTACCAATATTGGTTTAACATGACAACTTACTCAACCAAGTTACCAACTGTCCATAGGACTTCCTATGCAAACCTCCAAACAACTTACGATAAGTGTTTCATATCGGATTACTTCATTTATGGTGGTAACGTTTCAAGAATACTCCACAAAGCCTCATAGCCTACTACGAGAAGAGTTTCTTCTTTGAGTAATTAATTTAATGGTGGTAACCATTCAGTAAAACAACACGAAGAAGCATATATTACCACTCTAGGTGCTTCATGTCCGAGTACATCATTTATGAGCATTAAACAATCGAGAAAACACCACAAAGCATCTTATCCTACTACGAAAAATGTTTCTTATATGAGTACTTGATTTATGGGTGGTAACCATTAAAGAAAACACCACAAAACATTTTATCCTACTATTAGAAGTGTTTATGATCAAAGTGCTTCATTTATGAGTGGTAACCTTTCAAGAATACTCCACAAAGCATCATACCTTACTACGAGAAGAGTTTCTTCTCCGAGTAATTCATTTAAGTGTTGTATCATTCACTAACACCACGAAGAATCATAGAATACCACTCTATGTTCTTCATAACCGAGTATTTAATTTATTAGTGATTTTGATCATGTACTTCATTTATGGGTGGTAACCATTAAAGAAAACACCACAATGCATCATATCCTACTAAGAGAAGTGTTTCTTATTTGAGTACTTTATTTATGAGTGATAACCATTAAAGAAAACACCACAAAGCATCTTATCCTATTATGAGAATTTTTTCTGATCAAAGTACTTCATTTATGAGTGGTAACCTTTCACGAAAACTCCATAAAGCATCATACATTACTACGAGAAGAGTTTCTTCTTCGAGTAATTCATTTATGGGTGGTAGCCATTAAAGAAAACACCACGAAGAATCATAGCACTATATGTGCTTCATAACTGAGTACTTAATTTATGAGTGATTCTGATCATGTACTTCATTTATGAATGGTAACCATTAAAGAAAATAACACAATGCATCCTATGAAGGATCATAGATTATCGCTCTAGGAGTTTCATGTCAGAGTACTTCATTTAACGGTAGTAATTATTAAAGAAAACATCACAAAGAATCTTATCCTATTACGATAAGTGTTTCAAATTGGATTACATCATTTATGGGGGGTAACATTTCAAGAATACTCCACAAAGCCTCATAGCCTACAACAAGAAGTGTTTCTTCTTCGAGTAATTTATTTAAGGGTGGTAACATTTCACTAAAACGCCACGAAGGAGCATAGAGTACCACTCTAGGTGCTTCATGTCCGAGTACTTCATTTAACTGTGATACCCATTAAAGAAAACACCATAAAGTATCTTATCCTATTACGATAAGTGTTTCAGATCGGATTACTTCATTTATGGTGGGTAACATTTCAAGAATACTCCACAAATCCTCATAGCCTACTACGAGAAGTGTTTCTTCTTCGAGTAATTAATTTAATGGTGGTATCCATTTAGCAAAACAACACGAAGAAGCATATATTACCACTTTAGGTGCTTCATTTTCGAGTACATCTTTTATAAGCAGTAAACAATCGAGAAAACACCACAAAGCATCTTAACCTACTACGAGAAGTGTTTCTTATCTGAGTACTTCATTTATGGGTGGTAATCATTAAAGAAAACACCAAAAAGAATCTTATCCTAATATGAGAAGTGTTTCTGATCAAAGTACTTCATTTATGAGTGGTAACCTTTCACGAAAACTCCATAAAGCATCATACCTTACTACGAGAAGAGTTTCTTCTTCGAGTAATTCATTTATGGGTGGTAGCCATTAAAGAAAACACCACGAAGAATCATAGCACTATATGTGCTTCATAACTGAGTACTTAATTTATGAGTGATTCTGATCATGTACTTCATTTATGAATGGTAACCATTAAAGAAAATAACACAATGCATCCTATGAAGGATCATAGATTATCGCTCTAGGAGTTTCATGTCAGAGTACTTCATTTAACGGTAGTAATTATTAAAGAAAACATCACAAAGAATCTTATCCTATTACGATAAGTGTTTCAAATTGGATTACATCATTTATGGGGGGTAACATTTCAAGAATACTCCACAAAGCCTCATAGCCTACAACAAGAAGTGTTTCTTCTTCGAGTAATTTATTTAAGGGTGTTAACATTTCACTAAAACGCCACGAAGGAGCATAGAGTACCACTCTAGGTGCTTCATGTCCGAGTACTTCATTTAACTGTGATACCCATTAAAGAAAACACCATAAAGTATCTTATCCTATTACGATAAGTGTTTCAGATCGGATTACTTCATTTATGGTGGGTAACATTTCAAGAATACTCCACAAATCCTCATAGCCTACTACGAGAAGTGTTTCTTCTTCGAGTAATTAATTTAATGGTGGTATCCATTTAGCAAAACAACACGAAGAAGCATATATTACCACTTTAGGTGCTTCATTTTCGAGTACATCTTTTATAAGCAGTAAACAATCGAGAAAACACCACAAAGCATCTTAACCTACTACGAGAAGTGTTTCTTATCTGAGTACTTCATTTATGGGTGGTAATCATTAAAGAAAACACCAAAAAGAATCTTATCCTAATATGAGAAGTGTTTCTGATCAAAGTACTTCATTTATGAGTGGTAACCTTTCACGAAAACTCCATAAAGCATCATACCTTACTACGAGAAGAGTTTCTTCTTCGAGTAATTCATTTATGGGTGGTAGCCATTAAAGAAAACACCACGAAGAATCATAGCACTATATGTGCTTCATAACTGAGTACTTAATTTATGAGTGATTCTGATCATGTACTTCATTTATGAATGGTAACCATTAAAGAAAATAACACAATGCATCCTATGAAGGATCATAGATTATCGCTCTAGGAGTTTCATGTCAGAGTACTTCATTTAACGGTAGTAATTATTAAAGAAAACATCACAAAGAATCTTATCCTATTACGATAAGTGTTTCAAATTGGATTACATCATTTATGGGGGGTAACATTTCAAGAATACTCCACAAAGCCTCATAGCCTACAACAAGAAGTGTTTCTTCTTCGAGTAATTTATTTAAGGGTGTTAACATTTCACTAAAACGCCACGAAGGAGCATAGAGTACCACTCTAGGTGCTTCATGTCCGAGTACTTCATTTAACTGTGATACCCATTAAAGAAAACACCATAAAGTATCTTATCCTATTACGATAAGTGTTTCAGATCGGATTACTTCATTTATGGTGGGTAACATTTCAAGAATACTCCACAAATCCTCATAGCCTACTACGAGAAGTGTTTCTTCTTCGAGTAATTAATTTAATGGTGGTATCCATTTAGCAAAACAACACGAAGAAGCATATATTACCACTTTAGGTGCTTCATTTTCGAGTACATCTTTTATAAGCAGTAAACAATCGAGAAAACACCACAAAGCATCTTAACCTACTACGAGAAGTGTTTCTTATCTGAGTACTTCATTTATGGGTGGTAATCATTAAAGAAAACACCAAAAAGAATCTTATCCTAATATGAGAAGTGTTTCTGATCAAAGTACTTCATTTATGAGTGGTAACCTTTCACGAAAACTCCATAAAGCATCATACCTTACTACGAGAAGAGTTTCTTCTTCGAGTAATTCATTTATGGGTGGTAGCCATTAAAGAAAACACCACGAAGAATCATAGCACTATATGTGCTTCATAACTGAGTACTTAATTTATGAGTGATTATGATCATGTATTTCATTTATGAATGGTAACCATTAAAGAAAATAACACAATGCATCATATCCTACTAAGAGTAGTGTTTTAGATCGGACCTTCATTTATGGGTGATAACATTTCAAGAAAACCCCACAAAGCATCAAGCCTAGTACGATGAGTGTTTGTTCTTCCAATACTTCAGTAAAGGATGGTAACATTTTACTAAAACACCAAGAAGGAGCATAGATTACCACTACAGGTGCTTCATGTCCGAGTACTTCATTTAACGGTGGTAACAATTAAAGAAAACACCACGAAGCATCTTATCATAGTACGATAAGAGTTTCAGATTGGATTACTCCATTCATGGGGGTAACGTTTCAAGAATACTCCATAAAGCCTCATAGCCTACTATGAGAAGTGTTTCTTCTTCGAGTAATTCATTTAATGGTGGTAAGTTTTCACTAAAACACCACGAAGGAGCATAGATTACCACTGTAGGTGCTTCATGTCCGAGTACTTCATTTAGCGATGCTAATCATTAAAGAAAACACAACAAAGCATCGTATCCTATTATGATTAGTTTTTCAAATCGGATTACTTCATTTATGGGGGAGTAACGTTTCAAGAATACACCACAAAGCCTCATAACCTACTACGAGAAGTTTTTCTTCTTCTAGTAATTCATTTAATGGTGGTAACCTTTCACTTAAACACCACGAAGGAGCATAGATTTTCGCTCTAGGTGCTTCATGTCCGAGTACTTCTATTAACGGTGATAATTATTAAAGAAAACATCACAAAGCATCTTATCCTATTACGATAAGTGTTTCAGATCGGATTATTTCATTTATGGTGGGTAGCAATTCAAGAATACTCTACAAAGCCTCGTAGCCTACTACGAGAAGTGTTTCTTCTTCGAGTAATTAATTTAATGGTGGTAACCATTCAGTAAAACAACACGAAGAAGCATATATTACCACCCTAGGTGCTTCATTTCTGAGTACATCATTTATGAGCAGTAAACAATCGAGAAAACACCACAAACATCTTATCCTACTACGAGAAGTGTTTCTTATATGAGTACTTCATTTATGGGTGGTAACCATTAAAGAAAACACCACAAAATATCTTATCCTAATATGAGAAGTGTTTCTGATCAAAGTACTTCATTTATAAGTGGTAACCTTTCAAGAAAATTCCACAAAGCATCATACCTTACTGAGAAGTGTTTTAGATCGGACCTTCATTTATGGGTGGTAACATTTCCCGAAAACCCCACAAAGAATCAAGCCTAGTACGAGAAGTGTTTGTTCTTCCAATACTTTAGTTAAGGATGGTAACCTTTCACTAAAACACCATGAAGGAGCATAGATTACTATTCTAGATGCTCCATGTCTGAGTACTTCATTTAACGGTGGTAACCATTAAAAAAAACACCACAAGAATCTTATCATATTAGATAAGTGTTTCAGATTGGATTACTTTATTTATGGGGGTAACGTTTCAAAATACTCCAAAAAGCCTAATAGCCTACTACGAGAAGTGTTTCTTCTTCGAGTAATTCATTTAATGGTGGTAACATTTCATTAAAACACCATGAAGGAGCATATATTACCACTGTAGGTGCTTCTTGTACGAGTACTTCATTTAACGATGGTAACCATTAAAGAAAACACAACAAAGCATCTTATCCTATTACGATTAGTTTTTCAGATCAGATTACTTCATTTATGAGGGAGTAATGTTTCAAGAATACTGCACAAAGCCTCATAACCTATTACGAGAAGTGTTTCTTCTTCAAATAATTCATTTAATCGTGGCAACCTTTCACTTAACAACCACTACAACAAGTGTTTGTTCTTCCAATACTTCAGTTAAGGGTGTTAACATTTCACTAAAATACCACGAAGAAGCATAAATTACCACTCTAAGTGCTTTATGTTTGAGTACTTCATTTAATGATGGTAACCATTAAAGAAAACACCACAAAGCATCTTATCATATTACGTGTTTCAGCTCGGATTACTTCGTTTTAACGGTTTGTAGACAACTATTACTATAGGTTTGGCCCCAACCGACTTCCAATATATCCAGCACGATAGCACATCATATGCTGCAGGATTTTTTTCTCAACAAATAGTTGAGAATAATAATATATGAACTAAAGTCATACAATTATAACACTACTTCTAAAATTTAATTTGTCACGATTCCGATATGTGAATCGCTAATTTTCATGCACTTCTATCTGACGCTAACTCTTTGAAGAAACGTATAGCAGACCACTATTACCTCTGGTCCTCTATGGCGTTCATACTGCAATTAGATGACATACCCTTGAGCTACAAAAATGCTATACCGCCACTATAGCGTGTGCTTTTTAGAACATTGATTATTAGCACATCTAGCGAAGGTTTACTAAAAAAAAAAATCTAAAATTATAGACCAAATGTGCTTACAGCAAATGCTAAATATAAAAGCATCAAAATTGAAATCAACAGATTTCTCATTATATTAATTCACATGGTAATCCACTAACATTCAACATTCCAGAAAAGCCCTCCACAAGAAAACAATAGAGGGACGGACGGATCCTCTTTCCCCGAGTTTATGAAAACAAAAAAAATAAAAATAAGGGGTAATTCATCCCTGAGTAACAGGTTATAGACACCATAAACAACCTCCCTTTTAGTACATGAGATCTAAAACATGCCCATCGTCCCCATTTAACAAACCACAAAACCCCAGATTTCCATGCTCTTTTCATCAGTGTGCTAAATTGATTTACTTGTCTTGAAAAAATCAGCGATCTCTTGTAACAACAATTTGTACAGTTCAAAACAGCTGGAATTATTTTAACCAAAACCGAACCCTTCATTTGCCTCATGAATGGCCAGAAGCAGCCTCTCTTGTAGTTGTTCTTTGGATGTGTACTCTGGTAGGTCAAGCTGGTTAAAACTGCATCAACAAAAAACCATCAAATACGATTACTTAAATGCAGAAAAATATCATAACAAAATCAAATCAAATAACATATGGTAACAGCATCAAATACTTCAGTCAGTATAATACTAGTCTACAGGTCTCTTTTGGGAGAGGAACACAGATAACCTGGAACAAGTAATATTAAGATTTTTACATATTCAGAGAATATAGGAAAGACGTACCATGTATGAGCAGAAGGTAAGTGTTGGATGCTGCCATATGCTTTGTGGATCTGAAACCTCTGTGGGCCTGAAATCCCTTGAAGTGCACTGAACCCTTCTAGTGGCACCTAATGTGAAAACAAAGAAAGCCCCGTAACATACAAAATACCCCTAAAATATACACAACATCACAAGCAGACCCCAACTAAAAAAAGTATATACAAAAGGGGAGGTAACATACAAAATACCCCTATAATACACAGTAGCACCAGCAGACCCAAATTAATAAAAGTATGTACATATGGGAGGTAAATGAGAAGGATACCTTAGAAGTTCCGGTGACAAACTGGAGGAAACGAGCTTTATCCTCCTTGCTGAAGCCTTGAACAACCTCCCAGAACCACTGAATTACTGGAGAAGCAATGCTGTATCCAGAATATTCCGTGTTTGCTCTTAAATCATCCACTACAATGAAAATATTGAACACAAACATGTTAAGGTACTCCTAAGCTTTTACAGGATTGACATCCAGCAATGGACAGGAGCGTGACTTACAATCTATGTCTGGGAGGCCACTTATTAGCAACTCAAGCTCCTTATCATTGAAAATGGAAATTAGATCTTTTGGAATCAGCTCATTGAACCCTTCCAAGAATGCATTAATCTGAGGCCTGATCGCTGTGGTTAGTCTATGTTCAGCAATTAAGTCCACATACTCATGTTTGTTCTCTTCTGTTACCCTGATGTTACGCCCACCAGGGATCAGTTCATAATCAGTTACCTGCAAATTATTAGAAGATAACATACCAACTACAAAAGCTGATCTAACAGAAAGAAACAGATAAAGCAAAATCTAATCAAGCAAGAATAATAAAGAACAAATGATACCTCATTCTTCTCATACAGTATGAGCTTTTCTTCATCTGCATCCACACTGAATGTGAGATCCAACATCTCACTGATGTCATTCTGCAATAGAACAAATAGTAATAAAGGGAAATCATGATATTAGATACAAATAACAGAAGAATTGAAAAAGAAAATGAATGATAAGATGAAAGAGACAGGCGATGGTCACCTCGAGCATCCATTTGAGATTCCTGTAGTAACTAGGATCAATGGCCTCAATGTCATGATATGTCACTTTCACACCCAGTATATGCTTGTAGAAAGATCTGGTGAAGTGCACATCAAGAAGTTGGCTGTCAAAGAGTGCCTTGCCAACCTAAAACAAAAGAAAAATGCAATCAATATATACAGCAATTTGTTTTCTAAAGAACCTCACTGTTAATTTTCAAGGTGCATTTAAAATACTTACCACCCTGCCAACAAATTTGAAGTACGAGAGGTGCTCAGTCTGGTACACCGAGTTCGGGTTTGGCTGGAATGTCGACTCATTTCCCACCGTAGTGAAAAGCAGTGCACCTTTATCGAAAATCACTCTTGACAACTGCTGATACCACTCTCTTGTCAGACCACCAGCATCGATACCTTCCTCCCCTTGGAAGTGCACTGTTAGTCTCCCCTTCAAATCTTGCGGTGATCTCATTCTAAGCTGGTTATAAGAATCTTCTAATATATAATTTCTTCGAACCGATATTCTGACTGGGCTGTGGTGGTGGTGGTCATGTAGGTGCTTTATTTTGGATCTGAAGTATGCCCTCTTATTGTCAAAATCGATCAAACGTGGGATCTTAAGCATGAGAGAGAAGGATTTCTCGAGAAGGCCAGGGTTCTGACGAATGAACACATTTAGCAACTTCCTGTGTTTCTCTGAAAATTTAACAAGTGCATTGTGCTTGGTGGTATCATCAGTGTCGGAGGTAGTTGATGCACTGTCCTGAGGTGGTGAATCTGACTGGCTAGAGGAGCAGGGGCGCAACTTCTCACATGTCACAAAGAATGATTCAATGTAGGGAAGTATGTTTTGTGTACCAGCGGGTAGAGGTGGTGACGAACTGGAGTTGCTCATAGGTCCAGCACTGGCAGAAGGAGAGCTCAGCTGGTCAGCAGGATAATCTGGTGAGCTCTCAATCTTGCTTATGCAGTTACTCAGCTCAAGCCATAGAGAATCAAGAGACGAATTGATGTCAGCTATCTGACCAAGGCCATCGGTCTCCTTTTCTTTTCTCTCTTGCAAAGTGGATACTAGGGAACTCAATGCTTGCAAGACCCTTAGCACAGCAGTCCCATTGGTGGATGATGCACTGAGAAATGCATTTTCGCTATTTTCAACATATGAACGGAGCTCATTCATTGCACCCTGGGTGAGGTTTTGCATTGAGTGCGCTAGCTCTGTAATGAACAAGCTGCAGTAAATGGGAGCCAAAGCAACGACCTTCTTCAATACCTCTGCCACGAGGACATATGCATTATCTGACAGCCTGTAAAGAAATAAGTACATGCCCATGAGATGATATCTTTGGTTGAAGGCAGTTTGTTTTTCCTCCACATAAATAGATGGCACTTTAACAAGTTGGATTTTGTCTTTCATTCCTAAGTTTGACAAAGTACATCTGATAGTTCATGACATACAGGTAGTTCATTCTACATTATTATATTTTTATTCCCATAATATTAAATGATTTCATGTTAGGAGGCATATGGTATCTTAATAACAATTTGGTGTGACATTCCTACTGAGAATTGAAGGGTCAGGTGCAATCAACCAAGATGGTCCAATGGAATATACATCTTAGTATATAAAAGGATTTCAACAAAAAAGCATATGTACCCTTCACGTGCAAGCAATGAACACAGAAGGCAAAGCTCAGGATGAGGCAGGCTCTGTAAGACATCATTTAGAAGCTGCTCTGTTTTTGCCTCTGCTGTGCCACTGCTATCTGGTCCTACTGAACTAGAAGCACCAACTGCAGCATTACTTTTATTTTGGGCAGCTTCCTGCATAGTGCTATCAGAGCCTGGTGGTTTCTCTTCTGGTGTCTTTTCAGATTGTTCAGTCTCATGATCCACATTTACCATGATGACTTCAAGGAGGTTCAACAACTGTTGTAAAAGAAGGGTCTTAGAAACCTCTCCCCACATATTCAACATTACTGGTTTTGAATATCCATATTCAAAGTTTTTTTAAATTTTATTCTGTCCATGATATTAGAATAAATCAGTGCTTAAAATAGGCTGGACACTGAACTCCAGCCTAAGAACTGGATAGCCCAGAAGGCCCAAACAAGTTGTGATACTACCTGATCAGATCAATTATTGCTCAAAATAGACAACAACCCCCTTTTTTTGGGTGCCAGGCGAAAGGCCTACCAAAAGATCTTATTAAAATAAAAAAAGTCAATAATCCCTAAAAATAAAATGCATACCTGTTCGAGATGAGCCACACTCCTCATATACAATGGCTGGTTCAACAGAGTAAGAAGCAAGACTATTGCAAAAGCCTTATCATTTTCAGGTTTATCTTCCTCCATGAGTACAGCCTTGCCACGGCCCACATCACGAGCATCAGTTCCAGTGGGTCCAGCGAGCTCAAGATACAACAGAAGTTTGGCAACATTGGGGTGATTCCTGGCCAGATATGTCAGAGTCTCTAGAATGCGGCGAGATACCAAAGGAGGTACTCCTAATAAATATACAAAGGGGAAATGAAAAGTGTTCTGTTAAAATATGACAGAATTGTTGAGAACTCATTTCTTTTCTTCTATTTTTGGGTACATTTTCACAGTTAAGTATGCTTACCATCAGAATGTTGGGGCCTGGAGTATGTGATAGAACTTTGACAACCATAAAGTCTGAATGGCGGTTCCACCAAGCTGTTTGGCTTGCTTGTGGATACCTGAAGGTCAAGCATAAGCATATCCACCAAGATTTGCACCAAGCATGCCCTTGTTTCTCGGTGCGCGCACAGATTGAGAAGCAGCCTTTGCAGCTGACCCTTGTACAAGGGCTGTTCAGAATAAAAGCATGTGATTAAAAATAATAGAAACAAGAATGTGTACAAGATTCTTTTATCTTTTTTTGTCATGAGCAAATTCGTTTACTTTTAGTACTTCACAATTGAATGTCGTTCTCCACTTCCCTTCTTTTTTGAACTTCTACCAATAGCTGGAAATGAACAATATTCTGGATATTGGCCAGATAAAGTAAACGACAGAATGAACAAAAGAAAACTGTCTATCTTGGTATAGCACAAAAATCAACTGGAGTGATTACAGTTCCATTACCATAGTTTAATTCTTTCATGCATCCACATGTATATGAACAATAAAAATTGTCAATCTTGCTACAAGAATAAGAGACCTGAACAATTCGGAGCAATCTAATAAGAGCTTTGAGGGCGTTCTTATCCACAAGAGGAGTGCCATCAGCTTCAACAACCTTACTAGATGTCTGACGGGAACCAGTATCACCATGTGGCAACAACCTGGACGACTCACCTCTTCGGCTTCTTGATCCCATGCCAAACAGCGACCCACTGTGATACCGATGAGCAAACCTCTCTCTCAGCATGTTTGCTTCAGCTACCAGCGCAGGCGTCAGAGTGGCGAGGAGGGTATCTGGAGATGTCAGAAGAACCTAAAATAAAATAACAAGAGCTAAAATTAGAAATGAACTCAGCATAATGCTAAAGTTCCTTTTTGCTAGCCAGTACACCCCCGGTAAAGAAAACTACAAATTCATTAACCATCAAGTCATCCCACCTCCTCACGAATCTCAGAAGGGAAAGTTGCTATAATGGAGACAGGATCCATTTCCACAGGTTGCCCCTCCAGCTCTTGGGACTGCTGTAGCCGCTGGGCACGCTGTTGAGCCAATACCTCCTCACGAATATCTGGTGGAAGCGCAGCCAAAAATTCTGGATCAATCTCTCCATCATTTTGCTGGGTTCGCTCTCCAGATGATCCTTGTGCAGAAGCCTGGTTCTGTTGAGATGAAAGCACCTCAGCGCGTAAATCCTCTGGAAGAGCCTCCAAAAATGTCGGATCAATCGATGAGTCGCCTTCTCCATTTCTGGTGCTTGTTTGTTGTCCCTCTTGCGGGCCTGAGTCAGTCTGGCCACCTTCTTCACTTGTGCTTTGTGGCACTTCACTCACTCTCTCCAATCCACTAGAAGGCACCGCACCTCCACCTGGTGGCCTTCTCACTGAATCATCATGTCCCTCTATACTTCCAATTTCTACCTCTAGGCTACGTAAGGACTCCCCAATGGTGGCACCACTTTCACTGCTTGCCTGGCTGATAGCCTCCCCATCACGGTCCCGGGTTGAGGCTGCATCAGAGCGCTCATACTGCATGTCAGTTGCCTGTTCACTAGCATTTGATGCATCTCCTTGGAGAGATGCACCCTCAGATGGAGCAGTCTCATTAGCGTTTTCAGTTCCTCCTGCAAGTCCAGCTTGTGCTTGCTCCTGGGTTCCAGGTTCAGTATCTTGAAGATTGTTGGGCTCATCAGTACCTTCTAGTTGGATTGCTGGTGCACTTGGATCAGATGGTTGCTCAGGTGTAGGCCGCCTCAGTTGAGATATGATCATGTCCTCCAATCCCTGTGGCACAGCTGGAGCTGTGGACCCTCCACGTGGATGGTTTTCATCTAACCAGATGTTGAATCGGTTTCCTTGCCGGCTGCTTCTTAGAGTCCGGAAAATTGCATCCAGACGGGAGGAGCTGCTCTCCTGATTCCTTTCAGAGAAAGCTAAATCGACTGCATTATCTGCACAAAAGATAAAAGTGAAGGAAGAAAAAAACATTAGCAGGTCCTGCAGAACATACAAAAGCAGGTTTATGCATGAACTAACACAAATTATGTATTTGCAAATAAATTAAAAACTCACCAACGATGAACAATAAGAGAGGACAACTAATTGAATTGGTGAACTTCTAAACTTCTACATCTATCAAATACCCTACAGTACATCTTATTCTTTGCTAATTTTTCATTTCATTCATCTTTTTATGGTCTCGTGTATTTGGTTTTGAATGCACTAAAAGAAGCACCCTCTAGAAAACTGACTTCCAGAAATAAACAACACTATAACCACTAACCTGACTGTCTGTGTTGGGAGAGCAGCCGCAGTGCAGTCGGCTCTTCAAGCAACGGGTGCTCAGCACGGCCACCTTGATCAGCACCAGATCTGCCTCCCAGGAGATTATAGATTGATGTTGTACGCCCACTCTGCCCATGTCGCCTTGTCCCAAAAATATCCAACGGCATGACACGTAAGGTGTCAGCAGCACCTCCACCAAGCACCTCTATATGATCAAAGACATTAATTCCATTAATACCCTCCTCCAGTCGCAATATAACCCCCTCATCTTCCTCATCCTCATCCTCATCCTCCTCTAGCATATCCTCATCAAAATCCTCTTCATCCATGTCGTGGTCATCAGGGTCAGTGTCAGGATGGTGCATCTGATGCATATCCTCTTCCTCCTCCAAACCATCATGCTCCCCATCATCATCATCATCATCACCATCTTCATCCTCATCGTCCTCATCACGGTCATCATCATCTCCATCATCATCCCCTGACATACCATCATCATTGCCATCTCGATCACTCTCACCCTCGTCCACATCATCATCGTCATTGTCATCAACCATCTGATCCTCATGTCTGATATTGAAGGTAATTTCTACAGTTGAAATGCCATCATTGTTCTCAGCACGATCTTCTGCAACAACTTCCTGCATGAAATCATCTTCACCGTCATAGTCATGCTCCATTTCATCAGTCACAGAATCCAGTGCCTGCACAAAGTTCGATGCATCACCTTGCGAGGCAGCACCGGCAGCTGTCTCAGTCTGGTCACCAGATTCAGTACGCTGAGATCTGCCAGCCCCAGCAGCAGGGTCTACCTGATTTGGACCTGAACTGGTCTTTCTCTCTCCCTTCACATCAGACAAGTGCACATGCTCCTTTGTGACTAGTTCAAGAACTTTCACAATTCCTGTAACAACCTTTGATGACTCAGAGTTATCCAGATCCAATACTTCGAGTGTGCGTGTAAGCACATGGACCAAGCCAACATCAATAAATGTAGAGGAAGCCTCAGCAGATATGTAGGAACCAGTTGGTGAGCGGGCCCCAAGTATCTCGTTAAGGAGGTCAATATATGCATTCATGCTCAGATCTGGTGCCTTGTACCCATTTGAGGAGTCAACAAACTCAGATAGCATGCTTGAAATTTCAGAGAAAATCCTTCTCCTTGCTTCAGCTGAGCGAATAGCTGATGCAACCAGAAACTGGCTAGACCGAGTAGCCATTTTGTATCTCCAGTCACCTTCGGATTTCTTCTCCTTCTTTGGTTTTGCAGGGGAACAAGACAGGAACTGGTGAATGATGCGACTAAAAACACCTCCAGAACCACCGTCAGGGACGGGTCCCCGTGAGCTGAGTTCTGCATCTCGGCGGAGAAGAACATTGATTGATGAGGCATATGTTAGGAGAACATCAGTTAATAGCTTTAATAAAAAGGACATCTTGGCAACAGAGGCAGTGGCCTCTTGTAAAGCTACTTTTCCCTCTTCAGATTGGTTAGCTACAGCTTTCCCTTTGCCCTTCGCTGTAGCAGATGTATCAATGTCCATATCATTAGCAGATGAACTGGCTGCTGCACCTGAATCAGCCTGATCTTCGGTTCTGGGGAGCGGGGGAGGCACAAATGTTACTACTAAGTCCAACAGATTCTCTATTACTGTTACAAAGCTCTCGGGGGATTTTCTTGCTTTTGCACTCTTTGTGTACGAGTCAAGCTGTTTCGCCTGATCAGAAGGCAATTTGTCAGCCTTGTCTTTTTCAGCTGGCTTATCCTTCTCTTTCTCCTTGCTCTTCTCCTTATCACGTTCCTTTAACTGCACAATGTAGGGCCGATCACCAACCATGTCTAATTGACACACATTCCGAGCAGCCCGCATGAAGACAACTGGGTCCCGGGAGATAACATCAGATAGGCTCTGGACAAAGTTACGTGTGGAAACTCGGGGATTTCCGTTTCTGTTTGCAGCAGTGATAAGACAGTGGCGTATCTCCAGCTCCATTGCTTGCTGGAGAGTGTGCGGGTCCTCCAAAATGTGTCGTATGATAGAAGCAGCAACAGCATTAAACCCAGGAAACAAACAACCAACCGGTAGACTAAGTAAAGCATGCAAACCACCAACCTCAAGGAACGTAACAGCTATAGGATGAACTTTGGTCAGAGTAGCACACAGTTGGAGAACCACATGCATAGTGTCTGATGTCACATGGTTCTGAATACATCTACAGCACAACTCCATGAGTCTCTTCTGATCTGTTGTGTCCAACAAATCAGCAGCCTCTGGTGCAGCCTCTGTTTCTTTACATTGGTCGATAACAACAGATGCCTGACCAGTTGGTTTCTCCTTGTCATATTTTCCTAATTCAAGCTCAGAGATATCAGGCAACCTTGGCTCCACTTGCAACATTTGATCGATTGACAGGAAGCAGGATGTAACCCACTTTGGAACCCCATTTGTCTCACTCTTTACCGATAACTCAACATCCCAACCTGATAGAAGGTCCAGAGCAATCTTGGCTAGACGGGCCTTCAAGGCAGCCTCACGTGCTGCAGTATCATCATGCAAGATCAGTGCGAGAACGTGGAACAAACCAGAGATTTCAGAGTTTCGAGTCAGACTGGGCACAGCACAGATTTCTTTCACCCGATCAATAATAAAATTGAGAACCTTCAGCCGATACTGACCATCGTTCTGTGAACAAATCATGACAAGCATGTCCCGGACTGGGAAAGCAAGCGACTCCCTCATTTGCAGAAGTCTCATACAAGAGATAAGCATCTCATCTATTGGAGGGAGCTGCATTGTTTCTTCTTCTACCTCAATCTCTGGCTCATTCTTCCCCTCTTCTTTAGATGGTGAATCTGAGCTACCCAAGGACATGGCCAGTGCACGTGCAAGGTCATCATCCTCTTCTGGCTCCTCAGGATGTGAGAACAGCCAGTCAGTTGCAATCTCCACACTGTTTGTACCAACCTGTCTCAGAGCTACTTCAGCCCTTGCACGAGTGAAACCCATTTCAACTATCAAAGCAATTGCTGACTCGTCTGGTGGTGGACCTGCCATACGAGAACCAACATTACTGCTCCCTGTATTTTTCACCTCAACACCAGAGTACACATGTCTCATGATGGATGTCAATGCACTAACAAACTCCAAGTTGCACTCGGCAAAGC